>APFE030043409.1:0-10984 GCA_000404065.3 Pinus taeda | reverse complement strand
ATGTAATGACCCCAGGCTATGTAAATGTGAAAGTTTACTGTGGTAAAAGACAATAATACAGTTGTTGTTATGTTTTAAACAAAACTGTGACAAACTATTTTTTTTAAAGTAATTTAAATATTTCTTGAAATGTTGGCAGCCTCTAAGAGGTGGATCTTAAAGAAAAAGATCAGTTATGATAACTGAAGGAAAATACCCTCCAAAACAGGAAAAGTCCTGACTGAGGGAGGAGGTTCTATGCTGTGAGGACAGACAGAAGAGATTCTTTTCCAAGAAGAGGAAAAAAGAAAAAAAGAAAGAGAAAAGTGGTTAAGTCTGGTTAGGACCAGATAACCAGGCACAGAGAGTGCACAAATCTTATAGAGGGCTTGAGGCCTGCAGGATGGCTCGGGGGGAGAATTTCGTCTGAGGGATGGATCTCATGGCTGGGTGGACGAGCAGGATTAAAGCTCAGGTGACTTGTTTTGTTTGAAAAAAACCATTCCTGATACTGGCAAACCAGGTACGGTTCCAAACTGTGAAGTCCCTGATTGAGAATAATTATGCATTAAAATTTCAGTAGTTGAACAGGAAAACATGTCTTGCATTTTCCTAGACATTGTCGCAATGTTAACCTAAATGTACAGGTGTAGTCCTAGAGCTAAAGGACAGACTGTCAATTAACAGACAGGGTCTGAGCTAGCATCACATTAAACAAGCTATACCTAGATATTTAGCCATGACTGAATATCGGTACAGAGAAAGGTTAATCAAGATCTGGTTATTGTGTAACAGACTTGACATACCCTTATTAGCAAAACCAGAACGTTGTTTAACAGCCGAAAGGTTAACAGTAAAACAAAACAATAGTGAGCACTTGAAAGAAATCATTAAATGTTGTAGTATGTCGACGGAAATGAGGGTTAGGACCTTTGAATTTGAACATAGGTGTACCGACCGTAGTCAGGTGCTGCTGTGGCAGAAGAATAAACAACCCTACTGTTATCAGGAATAACTAGCTGAAGACATGAAACAGAATAGATAAATATTCTAAATAAACAGAGTTTATTGATAAACTACGTGACAGATAACAATAATCATTCGTGTCTCATAACCCATGTATTTAAGTCACAAGCGGACCTGATAGCAAAAATCCAGTTCTTTAGAACGATAAAGGGGAAGAAATATACATTTACATTTATATACATAAACTTGTGTATGTAACTATGAAAAGGGTTACATTTATTATATAAACCTGTGCATGTAACTGGTAAAAGGGTTACATTCATTCATATAAACCTGTGCATGTAACTGTGAAAAGGGTTACATTTATTTATATAATCCTATGCATGTAACTGTAAAAAGGGTTACATTTATAAATACAATCCTGTGCATGCGACCTCGAACGGGCCATACATTGTAAATACAAGCAAGGTTGTGCATGTAGCCGTAAAGAGAAACCTCGGTTGAAACGGCATTTCCATAAGAGAAAAGTAAAGAATAATATAGAAGACAACCTATGAATGCATGTCGTGCAGATTAGCAAAGATGATGAACGCACAATAAAAATGGAGCGAGTCTAAAGCTAGCATTGTAATCTAAGATTATTTATGCTACGACAGTCATGTAAACCAGCAGAAATCGCAATAATAAGATAAACCCTATATTCTGTATCAGGATTAAGGAAATTCGAAACAGAATCATATAAATGCCAAGCAAAGTTGCTCTAAGGCTTAAACAATTTCACAATACTATGACTATGCGAAAATTGCCCTGAGGCTTAGACCGTTTCATCATAATATGAATCTAAAATTACATATAGCATCGAAGGGTAAACCCTGAAAGAGAAATTAACTATACACATTGTTTGAATACAAGCCGCAGAAGAACTGTTGCCGGATCTGAGCACTGAGGCCAGATCCGCAACCAAAATCTAAGAACAGTTGTATCAACCCAAATCGGGTGTGCCTTAAAACAGTACTGTATAACAATGAAGATTATGAACATTTGTAAAAGAACCCAGGTTCCATTGAACAATAACTTAACTAAAAATTTACTGATAAGACCAGACGGCAATGAGGATGCACCGTGAGGGTTCTCTACAGAGAATACCTCAGCGAATGAGATGAGGAAACCCACGTAGGAGCGGCGGTCTGCATCCATCATAAACCATAGTTTCAGACCGGTGACTTTGAGTTCTGATATGCAGGCGAAGTAACATGAGCTTCAACTTACCTGTGACGGAGAGGGTTGAATCGCCATGAAAGGCCACCCTTGTTCTATCCGAAGGGTTGCAGGACGCGACTGCATACCTTAGCAACAAGAGAAATCAACCAGTAAGACATTGTTCAAATAAACCGAACGATTAAACAAACACTATGAAATTGGTAATCAAGAACCAGTACCTGAGATGACCGGTTGACAAGCAGTTCTTAGCATCTAAATCGTTTGCCGAGTAAAAGAATGTTGCTGGTGACATTAAACCTGAGGTGGAACATTGGACCGGAGCCGAGAAGGCCAGCACGAAAATGAACCCCGAGACTGTAGGCGGATGTTTATATATCATAACAAACCCTAGAATACATATTAACCATCCGATCTCTGGATGAGATCCAAGCCGTCGAAGTAAGGCGGGAACCAGAAGTGTCAGGACCGAGATCCCCGTTTCCAAGGTGTCACATGGCCAAAGGATCCAGACCATGGCACCTGCCCCAGTAAGGACGAATGTCTTAAAGGCTTGGGTGAGTTGGCACTTGTATAAGCTACGGCAGGACCATCAAAGGCCACGCCAGATTAACATACGATACTGTGGTAAACTTATAGCTAGGTTTGCCGTGAGGTAGGGCTTACACCCAAATCACATTCGATAACACATTAATACATTATTACATTATAATGTCGTATGGTTCATGTATTGCAAAGGCTACCATTTGAATAAACATATGATGTGTTAATAGATTATATAACGTATGTGGTTGCTCGTTAAAAGTAAAGGTACACATATAAAGACAAAGAAATAGTAATGTAGTGCTTGCTTATTATGTTAGGCATACATTAAAAAAATAAAATATATGTATAAGTGGACAAAGGTGTGACAAATTGGTATCAGAGCCAAGTTTCAACACTGTGGCCTCAAGTAGAACATGTTTGATTGTGCAGAAGGGTACACCATGCATACATATGCAAGATAATAATGTACTTAACTGTGTTCTGCTATTTGGGGTGAAATACAGAATTACAACAGCTAGCAGTTAAGCCAGAAAAGAGACAAAATGCAAGGAACCGGTAGTAACCCTCAAGAGAATCCAGAACTGTGGGTACAATTGGGTGCAGAAACACAAAGTACCAACCTTGCGATCCTGGAAACTGTCCAGGAATTGAAGAATGAGATGGCACGATTGCGAGAGGACAACGCGCGGTTAACAGTTGAGCAAGAAAGAATTTTGAAGAGTTTGTCGGATAGGCAAAATCGCCCTCTATCTAACCCCAGTGCGGAACAGTAGAGGATGACAGAGGAACATAATTATCAGATGGAACCTGAACTTTCAAAAGGCAAGGAGGATCATTCTGATAATGTACCAGAACAGCAAACTTCAAAACGACAGAAAATGGAGCTGCAAGGAGAGTTTCGAAAAATTAAACCCCCGCATTTTGATGGCGAACAGGAGGAAGCAGCTGAAGCTTGGTTAATAAATATGAATTAATATTTTCAGTTGTACGAGTATGATCATAACCTGAAGGCAAGATTAGCTATTTTTCAGTTACAAGGTAAGGCAACCTTGTGGTGGGAGGAAATCAAAATTGTCAAAGGGGTAAGTGAACGGACCATTACCTGGGAGAAGTTTCAGAAATACTTCAAAGAAAGGTATCTGACTGAACGCTTTTACGATGAAAAGGCAAGGGAATTCCATGATTTAAGATTGGGACAGCAGACAATGGACGAGTTCATTAATCGCTTTACCTCACTGCTACGTTATGTACCTTACATCAAGGAGGAGAAAGCCAAGGTCCAAAGGTTTGTGAGTAGCTTACCTTCATATATAAGGGAAAGGATTGAGTTTGACAATCCTAGGACCATGGATGAGGCTATCCGTAAAGCAAGGATTTGCTACCAGTAGAGTAAACAAAAGGGGGACACCTCAAACAAAAGGTGGAATGAGAAAAGGAGCAGTCGGATGGTTGGGAGCAGCAAAGGAGGTCGCAACAGTGGGAGTAAAGGTGCTGGTAAAGGATTAAACAGTAGATCTGTTGCAAGGAATGCACCCCGATCTAGGCCAATGAGCGAATCTAGAGTAAATGAGCAGCCTGTTAGACCAGAAGGTGAGGGGATGACCAGACCTCCAGTTCAATGCTGGGGTTGTGGAGGACCTCACTATGTTAAAAACTGCCCACAGCGAAAGGGGACAGACCAGATATCCCAAATTCATGAGGCATTGACTGTCGGGGACGTGGCACGCAGTGTACCCAGAATTAATGCAGCTTTGGAAGGTCGACAAGCGGAGTATCAACCATCTATGGTTGAATTCGAAGGTAAAATCTCAAATCTTTCTATAGTTGTTCTTATTGATCCAAGAGCTACTTTAAGTTATGTTAGCCCAAAAATAGTAGAACAATGTAAACTACAAGCTGAAAAGTTCAGGAACCCATGGCTGGTCCAATTAGCTACAGGAGCCAAGAGACGAGTCTTGGCCAAAGTAAATAATTGTTCCTTAACCATAGCAGGACAGCCAATAGTGGCAGATTTAAATGTACTACCGTTGGGTTCATACGATATCCTGATTGGGATGGACTGGCTGGAAAAACACTGGTCCTTAGTGAATTGCAAGACCAAAACCATCTACTATAAGGATGACCGTGGAGAGCAGCAGGAGTTACAAGGAATCAGACATCCTGTACAGATTCGACCCATTACAGCATCTCAGCTAGCTAAGTGCATCAAGAAGAAATGTCAAATCTACGCTATTCAGGTGGGTTACGCAAATCAAAAGGATAAAACTGCTATGCTGTGTAGCATTCCAGTGGTACAGGAATTTGCAGATGTTTTTCCCGAGGAAGTACCGGGATTACCACCTAAGAGAGATGTGGATTTCACCATTGAGCTGATTCCAGGGGCAGCACCCGTATCATGGGCACCATACCGCATGAGTGTACCAGAACTAATAGAATTAAAAATGCAACTGCAGGAGCTATTAGATAAAAATTACATCCGTCCCAGTGTATCACCCTGGGGAGCCCCAGTGCTGTTTGTCAAAAAGAAAGATGGAACTTTTCGGATGTGCATTGATTATCGTCAGCTGAATAAGCTCACGATAAAAAATAAATATCCTTTGCCTAGGATTGACGAACTTTTTGATCAAGTGAAGGGAGCGATGATATTTTCTGAAATCAATCTGCGATCTGGTTACCATCAGATCAGAATTAAAGAGGGGGATATCGCTAAGACCGCTTTCAGAACGCGGTATGGGCATTATGAATTCGTGGTGCTACCTTTTGGTCTGACCAATGCACCTGCTACCTTCATGTGTTTGATGAACAGTGTGTTTCACAGGTTCTTAGACAAGTTTGTGTTGATATTCATAGATGACATTCTGATTTACTCCCGATCAAGAAAGGAGCACGAGGAACACCTCAGATTGGTGTTGCAAACTTTGCGAGAACATCAATTATATGCAAAGTTTAGTAAGTGTGATTTCTTCAAGGAGGAGATACAATACTTAGGACACGTAATCACAAAGGAAGGAATCACAGTAGATCCTGAGAAAATCATAACTATAATGGAGTGGCCCATACCAAAGGACGTGGCAGATATTAGGTCCTTTATGGGGTTAGTGGGTTATTATAGAATATTTGTTGAAGGATTTTCGAGGGTAGCATACCCTATCACCTCCTTACAAAAGAAGGGAAAAGTATTTAAGTGGACCTCAGAATGCTAGAAGAGCTTTGAACAGCTCAAGCACTTACTCACCACCGCACCTGTATTGAGTATAGCTGATCCTAATAAGGATTACGTGGTCTGCACAGACGCAAGTAAAGAAGGTGTGGGAGGAGTGCTGATGCAAGAAGGAAGAGTCATTGCATATGAATCTAGGAAACTGAAAGAACATGAGCAGAAATACTCTGCTTACGACTTGGAGCTGGCAGCTGTCATTCATGCCCTGAAAATGTGGCGACACTATCTCTTGGGCAGAAAATTTCTGTTGCTAACAGACCACCACATCCTAACAAACTATTTCAGCCAACCCACGTTAAATACGAGACAAGCTCGTTGGGCTGATTTATTAAGCGGGTTCGACTTTGAAATTAAGCATTTAAAAGGGAAGGAGAACCGAGTAGCGGATGCATTAAGTCGAAAGGTACAGTGCGTGTGCAAGATTTCAGTCAGTAAATGGCAAAGTAATCTATTTGAAAAGATAAAAACAACGGCTGAACAAGATGTTGTTTCTCAGCAAATTAAACAGCAAATACAGCAACTATCTGGTAAGGAAATACAACAAGGGTATGAACTAGATGATGCCGGAATGTTGTACTTTAATAAAAAGTTGTATATACCCAATGAAGAAAGTCTTAAGAAGTTGATTCTGGACGAATTCCACATCAGCCATTACACCGGGCATCCAGGATACCAGAAAATGGTTACCGCTCTTCGAAGAGAATATTATTCGCCAAAAATGAAGAAGGAGGTAGCTGAGTATCTAGCATGATGTCTAGAATGTCAGCAGATCAAGGTGGAGCACTTGCATCCAGCAGGGCTGCTACAACCCCTACCCATTCTAGAATGGATTTTATAACTGGATTGCCTCGAATGAAGAAGAATAATGATTCCATTATGGTGGTAGTGGATAAGTTGAGTAAGGCAGCACACTTCATACCTGTGCAATCAACATATAAGGCTGTGCAAATTGCTCATATTTTCATGCAAAATGTATTCAAATTGCATGGACTTCCGAAGGTAATCATTTCAGATCGTGATGCTAAGTTTACATCAGCCTTTTGGAGGACATTGTTTGCTGAACTGGGAACACAGTTGAACTTTAGCACAGCCTATCATCCCCAAACAGATGGCCAAATGGAGCGAGTGAATCAGGTTGTGGAGGACATGCTGAGAGCATGTGTTATGATGAAGCCAACCCAATGGGAAGAATATCTCCACCTGTTCGAATTCGCATATAACAATGGGTATCACTCCTCAACACAGTTAAGTCCTTTTGAGGTCCTGTATGGGCGGAAGTGCCGCACACCCTCAAGTTGGGGTGGACCTGAGGACAGGTTACGAATTGGTCCTGAAATGCTCAAGGAAATGGAAGAAACGGTAAAAAGGGTGCGTACCAACTTAAAAGTTGCTCAGGATAGACAGAAAAGTTTTGCTGATCGAAAGAGAAGGTTCAAAGAATTTCAAGTTGGGGACCATGTGTTTGTTAGAATCCAACCCAGAAGGAGTACCTTGCAGTGGAGCGGGTGTGCCAAACTTGCACCTCATTATTTTGGCCCTTTCCAAATCTTGGCTAGGGTGGGGCCGGTAGCTTATCAACTCGCCCTACCAAGCCATATTAGGATCCACAATGTTTTTCACGTTTCTGTATTGAAACAATACGTCTACGATCCTAAACATGTGATTCAATGGCAGAATGTTCGGGTAAGAATTAATCTAGTCATTCTAGATAAGCTTTGTTCCGAAACAAGATAATAACTAAATATGTTGCTGATTGCAGGTCGAGCTGGAAGGCGAGGTTCTGGTCGAACCACTGACCATTCTCGATCGGAGAGAAGTGCAGCTGCGGAAACGGGTTATTTTCCAAGCTAAAGTGCAGTGGCAGCACTATGGGCCGGAAGAAGCCACTTGGGAGGATGAGGAACTCCTTAGAGAAGCTTACCCGAATTTTTTTAAGGGTGACAGACATCGGGACGATGTCCAATCACAGGAGGGGGAGATGTAATGACCCCAGGCTATGTAAATGTGAAAGTTTACTGTGGTAAAAGACAATAATACAGTTGTTGTTATGTTTTAAACAAAACTGTGACAAACTATTTTTTTTAAAGTAATTTAAATATTTCTTGAAATGCTGGCAGCCTCTAAGAGGTGGATCTTAAAGAAAAAGATCAGTTATGATAACTGAAGGAAAATACCCTCCAAAACAGGAAAAGTCCTGACTGAGGGAGGAAGTTCTATGCTGTGAGGACAGACAGAAGAGATTCTTTTCCAAGAAGAGGAAAAAGAAAAAAAAGAAAGAGAAAAGTGGTTAAGTCTGGTGAGGACCAGATAACCAGGCACAGAGAGTGCACAAATCTTGTAGAGGGCTTGAGGCCTGCAGGATGGCTCGGGGGGAGAATTTCGTCTGAGGGATGGATCTCATGGCTGGGTGGATGAGCAGGATTAAAGCTCAGGTGACTTGTTTTGTTTGAAAAACCATTCCTGATACTGGCAAACCAGGTACGGTTCCAAACTGTGAAGTCCCTGATTGAGAATAATTATGCATTAAAATTTCAGTAGTTGAACAGGAAAACATGTCTTGCATTTTCCTAGACACTGTCGCAATGTTAACCTAAATGTACAGGTGTAGTCCTAGAGCTAAAGGACAGACTGTCAATTAACAGACAAGGTCTGAGATAGCATCACATTAAACAAGCTATACCTAAATATTTAGCCAAGACTGAATATCGGTACAGAGAAAGGTTAATCAAGATCTGGTTATTGTGTAACAGACTTGACATACCCTTATTAGCAAAACCAGAACGTTGTTTAACAGCCGAAAGGTTAACAGTAAAACAAAAAAATAGTGATCACTTGAAAGAAATCATTAAATGTTGTAGTATGTCGACGGAAATGAGGGTTAGGACCTCTGAATTTGAACAGAGGTGTACCGACCGTAGTCAGGTGCCACTGTGGCAGAAGAATAAACAACCCTACTGTTATCAGGAATAACTAGCTGAAGACATGAAACAGAATAGATAAATATTCTAAATAAACAGAGTTTATTGATAAACTACGTGACAGAGAACAATAATCATTCGTGTCTCATAACCCATGTATTTAAGTCACAAGCGGACCTGATAGCAAAAATCCAGTTCTTTAGAACGATAAAGGGGAAGAAATATACATTTACATTTATATACATAAACCTGTGTATGTAACTATGAAAAGGGTTACATTTATTATATAAACCTGTGCATGTAACTGTGAAAAGGGTTACATTTATTTATATAAACCTGTGCATGTAACTCTGAAAAGGGTTAAATTTATTTATATAATCCTATGCATGTAACTGTAAAAAGGGTTACATTTATAAATACAATCTTGTGCATGCGACCTCGAACGGGCCATACATTGTAAATACAAGCAAGGCTGTGCATGTAGCCGTAAAGAGAAACCTCAGTTGAAACGGCATTTCCATAAGAGAAAAGTAAAGAATAATATAGAAGACAGCCTATGAATGCATGCCGTGCAGATTAGCAAAGATGATGAACGCACAATAAAAATGGAGCGAGTCTGAAGCTAGCATTGTAATCTAAGATTATTTATGCTACGGCAGTCATGTAAACCAGCAGAAATCGCAATAATAAGATAAACCCCATATTCTTTATCAGGATTAAGGAAATTCGAAATAGAATCATATAAATGCCAAGCAAAGTTGCTCTAAGGCTTAAACAATTTCACAATACTATGACTATGCGAAAATTGCCCTGAGGCTTAGACCGTTTCATCATAATATGAATCTAAAATTACATATAGCATCGAAGGGTAAACCCTAAAAGAGAAATTAACTATACACATTGTTTGAATACAAGCCGCAGAAGAACTGTTGCCGGATCTGAGCGCTGAGGCCAGATCCGCAACCAAAATCTAAGAACAGTCGTATCAACCCAAATCGGGTGTGCCTTAAAACAGTACTGTATAACAATGAAGATTATGAACATTTGTAAAAGAACCTAGGTTCCATTGAACAATAACTTAACTAAAAATTTACTGATAAGACCAGACGACAATGAGGATGCACCGTGAGGGTTCTCTATAGAGAATACCTCAGCGAATGAGATGAGGAAACCCGCGTAGGAGCGGCGGTCTGCATCCACCATAAACCATAGTTTCAGACCTGTGACTTTGAGTTCTGATATGCAGGCGAAGTAACATGATCTTCAACTTACCTGTGACGGAGAGGGTTGAATCGCCGTGAAAGGCCACCATTGTTCCATCCGAAGGGTTGCAAGACGCGGCTACATACCATAGCAACAAGAGAAATCAACCAGTAAGACATTGTTCAAATAAACCGAAAGATTAATAAACACTATGCAATTGGTAATCAAGAACCAGTACCTGAGATGACCGGTTGACAAGCAGTTCTTAGCATCTGAATCGTTTGCCGAGTAAAAGAATGTTGCTGGTGACATTAAACCTGAGGTGGAACACTGGACCGGAGCCGAGAAGACCAGCACGAAAATGAACCCCGAGACTGTAGGCGGATGTTTATATATCATAACCAACCCTAGAATACATATTAACCATCCGATTTCTAGATGAGATCCAAGCCGTCGAAGTAAGGCGGGAACCAGAAGCGTCAGGACCGAGATCCCCGTTTCCAAGGTGTCACATGGCCAAAGGAGCCAGACCATGCCACCTACCCCAGTAAGGACGAATGTCTTAAAGGCTTGGGTGAGTTGGCACCTGTATAAGCTACGGCAGGACCATCAAAGGCCGCGCCAGATTAACATACGATACTGTGGTAAACTTATAGCTAGGTTTGCCGTGAGGTAGGGCTTACACCCAAATCACATTCGATAACACATTAACACATTAATACATTATAATGCCGTATGGTTCATGTATTGCAAAGGCTACCATTTGAATAAACATATGATGTGTTAATAGATTATATAACGTATGTGGTTGCTCGTAAAAGTAAAGGTACACATATAAAGACAAAGAAGTAGCAACGTAGTGCTTGCTTATTATGTTAGGCATACATTAAAAAAAAAAAAAAAAATTATGTATAAGTGGACAAAGGTGTGACAA
>APFE030043403.1:0-12441 GCA_000404065.3 Pinus taeda | reverse complement strand
TTGGTTGATATCAATTAGAGCACCCTTCGTCCTCACTATTACCAATCACTGTAACATTATTTCAACACTAAGATTGTTTGATTTTTTTTTGAATTCCACACCTGCATAGCATCAAGGATTGGTAGAGAAGAGATGGGGGGATGATCTAAAAGAATGTAAGCCTCAGAAACCAGGAGAATTCACCAACACCATCATGTAGTTGACATATTAAGAAAACACTAGTGGTTGGGTTTCTTTGAGTTGCTAAAGGGGTAAGATGATGATCTTGCCCATGAATATTTCATGGCATTACACTCTCAAGAGGAAGAAAATGCCACAACTGTTGTGATAGGGTTGGTCATCTCCCTCAGTCCTGAAGCCATCAAGAAAGTGACCACATTTCCTATAGGAACTAGAAGGAGCAAAGAACACAAGCAAGTAAGTGTCACAACTAGGAAAAAATTCTTCCTTTCAAAAGAGAAGCCTGCAAAAGACAAGAATGGAGGGAGAAGAGAAAGTATACCTTACCCTTGGGATGAGGTAGCTTACCATATCTTTATGTATATATCTTGTGAAAGGAGATTAAGTGTGGTTTATTCCTGCCACTTCAGGCTACTCCAGGAGATGAGATTCAAGGAAAAATTATCCCCTTCTCAAAGACTTAGTGTTCCTCATTTCCTCATGAAACCAATCATTGAGATGGGTCAGAAGGTGTTGTACTATCCAAAAATCCCCATTTTAATGTATTATAAATTTCCTATTAGTGATCCTTCATCTTAAAAAATCTTATAATTAAAGTTTAATACTTAGGATTTTTAATTAAAACCAAATTATTAAACTTTGATTATTCCAAAAAACCAAATTAAATAGCCCCCGAGACACAAACTATACTTAGGCTTAAGAATTTAACATTATGGGTTATTTTATTAAAAATAAAAATAAAACGGATATCTTTAAGATTCTCGAAGGTTGAAGCTTCTCAAACTTCAACACTCTGCCATACCCGCATTGCATCTATACCCCACATTGCAACGTTTCATAGGGAAAAGATCCCTCCCCCAAATCCATTGTGATTGTGATATAAACCAGACTTGATGGGAAAATTAACTTCACTTCATTAAAATATTGTGTCCGCGCAATCACAAGAACCATTTCCCAAGTCCTGCTACCTATCTCTTTTGTGATATGTGATTCCTCTATACTTGATGGGATTATCCATTTCAATCCATAAAATCCTACGTTCGAGGTTATCGCAAAAGTTTAAAATCTTAAGTCCAACCCCACTCCAAATGCCAATTGTGATATGTGATAAGGCCTGGACCCGCTTGGATTAGACATTGCGATTTATATTAATATTGTGTCATGAGCCTATACCGTAATTAAAGTTATAAAAATTCATGCCTCATCCCAATAACGATTGTGATACCACATCATAGTGATGTCAGATTCTCATCATCCCCGACGTCACCTCGGGATCCCACAATCACAAGTTTTAAAGGGACATGACTTATAATAAACCCTTCACCCCAGTCGATTTGTGATTGTGATAGCCGGACCCGACGAGATTATTCACTCCAACTTATAAATCCCTGCATCCTCGCAATTGCAGGAATCAAAGTCTCAATCCTTCTGATGCCAATTGTGATTTGTGATAAGCCATGGACCTGATAAGAATTACATGTCAATTCATAAAATCTTGCATTTGTGGTTATCGCAAAAGTCATGGAATTTAAGCCATTCCTACCTTTTCCACCCATTCTGATTGCGATTGCGATATAAAATCCCGACTTGCCTTGATTTAATAAAAGACTTAGATTTATTCACTCAGATCAATGGTAGATAATCGTTTCAGACCCACCGCATTCAATTTTAATTTTCTCACAGTGGGGGGCCCTAAAATTGGTTTTCTCGTCAAGGCCCTATTGTTATCACCAAACATTGATCATCTAGCATAATTTACTAGATGGATCGAAGTACACCATGTAAAGACAATTTTACCATAATAAAATTGCTTTTACAGTGAGAAATTACTTAATAAACCACCTTTGTTAACTAATTTATAGTGAAACCCATGAAGAATAATTAAATAAATCACTATTTATTTGATTTTCTTCTAGGAATATTGATTAAAATATTGTTTAATTATTATTCCTTGTCATATTTGACCCAATTATGAAAATAAATAGATAAATCATTAATTATCTTATTTTTCTCTAAGAATAATTAATTAATCACTAATTAATTATTATTATTTGTTAAGTTTGACTAAATCCCTTAGGAATAATTAAATAAATCCTTATTTATTTATTATTCCTTAACTAATTCCTTGAGATGATAAATAAATCATTTATTTGTTTATTATTTCTAAATAAAAGTTTAAATACTTTTTCCCTCCTAAATAAATATAATAAATTATTCCAAGTGGTTATTCCAAGAATGGGATCAATAATATTTTATTATTTCTCATTACTCGAGGATAACCCAATATTTTGTTCTAAATAGAAGGGTTTTCCATTCATTATTCACTTTTGATTATTTTCATTATTTCACTCATTGTTGTAACTCTGATTATTTTCATTTTCACACACCATATTTTTGTTGGGTTTACACATTATAGAGGAAAGGGACTCTACACAAGCTGAAGACATTTGAGGATAGCCAAGAACCCATCCCATAGAGGTGGACTGGTAACATTTATATGTTCTCTTCATAGGTGTTATAATAAAATTATTCTTTACATATCTAGTTTCCATTGGATGATTGGAGTTATTACTCTTTCCTTTTTCTATTTAACTATGATTGTGGCATAGGTCTATACTTTGGCAGGTTTTGTTTCTATCAGTTACTATAGATCTACAATGTTTAGCAGCCATTTATATTGTTGATATTTTTTGTCATCCACAATCTTAAGTGGGTTCTTTTCGTACATCTTTGAGAAGAAAACACTATAACAAAATTGGCGACTCCACTGGGGAATTATTCCGATTTAGAATCCTAGGTCTCCAATACAAAGTTGGTGACTCCACTGGGTTTTTATACTTCAAATCCAGAAACCTGGGTGACCTTTGGTTTTCAGCTTAGGGTTTCTTCTTTTTTCAATTCTCTTAATGTTTCCTAGTTTTTTAACCCTAGATCTGATAAATTTCTAACTTTCGTAAGCTTTCTGGTCATTTTTGTAGGTCACAAGAACCAACTATGGTGAAGGTGCCACTTTTTTCTGATATTTTCCAACCGGGATCCACGTAACAAAAATCATTATTTTTAGCCCAAAAAGTGCGATCTAGGATCCGAAATGCACCTTTCAGCCCAAAAAATGCGATCCCTACAGAGAAACAGGTAAGTACCTGCGATTTCGGGGTTTTAGGGTTTTTCTCAAATATGTTTCTAGGTTTTGTAGAGAGTTGTCTGACCTCTATCTCATCCCGCTTAGGCCTTGATCCACTCTGATTTACTCGTCGAAGTTGAATTTATCCTTTGCTAGGGCTTCTAGTATGCTTCCACCTTTCCAGGAGGATTTTAGCTGAGTGAGTAGCCTGAGTTTATGCAGCGCTTTCAACCACATTTTCCAGATCTGTACCCTTTTGTTTCAGATCTAATAAGATAGGTTGTTACCATCCATAGTTTCACATTTAAACTTGCTTGGTCATTTTCCTTACGGTCCCATCAGTTGCCCTAGGTGTTCCACCCATCTCCCTATCTTTTTACAGTGATCTCCCCCGCTGTTTTTTTGTTATTGCTGCACCACTTTCAAGCATCTTAGTGTCACTTGATCCAAGTCACATCGACATTTAGATCTCTTAACCATTTCAGTGTATTTTCCATCGATTTAGCCACCAAGCAGTACAGTGTTTGCAAACCCAGTTTGGGTGGGGTTTAGTTAATTGTTTTTATGTTAATTTTCTATTATTTATTTTAGTTTATTTTGAGCAAGTTTTTTTCTTTTTTACAAATGCAATCTGGGCTTAATCAATTAATACACTTGCACAAACAAGCACACCTTAAGCAAAGGGTGCTTGGTTTACACCGCCAAGCCAAGACTTAACATAATAAATTTATCTTCCCGCATCGAGACAAAGATATATTGTTGACCTCCCTCCACCATTTCCGTGTCACATGTGTCCTACCACCATTGTTGTGGAGACTATTAGGCCTTTGCCCCTAGTTTCTACTTGGGTATATTACCCCTCCTCATCCGGTTCGAGTTCATAGCCCTCTGAGTCCCCATACTGACTCTTCTCCTGATTCCTCATTTGATTCTGAGCCTCCTTCACTGCATATCATCGCCATGTCTAGACCTACAATTGGTGTAGGAATCCAACCTGGTGTTGGCTTCGGTTCTATCCCAGTGGTCACATCAAGCAGAACAGCCTCAGGAACCATTCTGGTAGCCCCCATGCTCCCCTTTATGGTTGGGTTAAGTCTATCAAATTTTAACCAGTTGATAAATAACCCCTTACACCATGATGCTAGTTAGCCCTCTATGTCGACTAAGCTTCCTTCAGACATCCTGAAGTTTGAGTGTAATGCTGGAGAGGATCCCACCAACCATGTTCATTCCTTCCACATGTGGTGTTCATCCAACTCCATAACTGATGACTCCATTTGTCTTCGGATCTTCCAATGCATGCTCACTGGAGACGTTGCAAAATGGTATGTAGACCAGCCCTCCGCATCTAATTCCGTTTTCATGATGCTTGCTGAAGTGTTCCTTTTAGATTTCCAGTTACCTCTCTGATACGAAACTGGTAAGAAGCTATTAACCACATATTGTCAGTCCTCTGCCACTCTTCTTTCTGACCATGTTCAAGAGTGGCGTCAAAGGAGGAGCACATGTCATGCCCTACCTTTCAAATACCATGTTTATCTAGATTGGTTTCTTTGGAGCCTTTTATTCCCCATTAGGAAAGATGTCACGTCCCATTTTCCTCAGACCGAGGACGAAGCTCTCCAAACCGCCCTAAGATATGATCTGATTTATGCACAATCTGGTTATGTGTATACCATCATTCTAGACCTCCCTCGTACTAGAAGTTCCAATGCACCGGGGGCATTTTACACCATCGATGGTATTGTTGGATCCCTTTCACACTCTTTGCCATATACTTAGGAGAGTTATGGCTACCTGCAGGGGATCACTAGTTCCTCTAACGCTTATGCCCCTCCTGCTAGCAACAAGTTTCCAGGGCCCCAAACTATCTATCAAACTATTCCTCCTCCTTATGCATAGTCGAGTGCTCCAGTCCCTTAAGCATTGGCGCCTCAACCTCCCATGCATCCTCAGCCCCAATAGCCACCACCCTCTCAGGGTCAAATGTTTCATAACAGAGCGTTACCAATCCACCAAATTTGAAGAAAATGAATAAGGGGAAGGGTAACAAGGGTAACCAGGGTAACCAAGGTAACCAGCGTAGTGAACCCCATGGGAACCAACCTAACACCAACAACTAGAAAAAGGGTAGGAAACCCAAGCAGAACAAGGCTATTCATACGAATAAGCCTTGCACATGTTGTGGTGTACATGGCCATTATACACAAAAGTGTCCCCTTTTACCCCAGATACACCAAATGGGGGAAGCTCAAGCAGCTTCTAGAGGTAAATAATCACCTCAGAATCATGTGCCATCTCAACCAACAGTGCTCACAAATCCTTTCCCTCAATAAGGATTTTTTGCTGCTCAACCTGAACCAAGTCAAGCATCCCATCTCCCCCAACCTTCTGGTCCCAGTGACTACCAGATCCTTATGATGAAATTTGATGATGTTAACCCCTCCAATATCAACATACAAACTCGGTCGCATAAATATGACAAGCCCTCGACTTCATTAACTACTGAGTCCAAAACCAAGGTATATTTTGAGCCTCTTATGACACCAAATGGTCCTTTACATATCCCTCAACCTAAAGTTGAGGCCATTCCCAAGGTCCAAAAGGGCCATTAAGCCATAAGCGGATTTTAATAGAGCTTCCCATACATACAATATAGTAGACGACTTGGCGCAATCACCTGCTGCCATGTTGATGCTGGAAGTCCTCTAGTCATGCCCTTCCCAAAAGAAAGCTCTACTAACTTCCTTGGGTGCAATGGATCCTTCTGACGATCATTTGATTGTCTTCCTGGTTGATACATCAGCGCATCCCCCATTGCCTTCATCAGTTTCTTTCCAGATACGAGTTAGAGTCTATAATTCCATCATCTGCAAATGCATTATTGAATAAGGCACATCCACCTATGTGATGTCCACTCTTGTTTGGAAAAAACTTAAGTCACCCAAGTTTTCCCCCTCCACCATCTGTTTGTGTGCTTGGGATGGAAACCCCTCCCAGCCCCTTGGCATGTGCTGCAACTGTCCAACGACCCTTGCAAGAAAGACTGTCCATGTCGATATCGAAGTCATCGATGCCCCTTTGGATTACAATATTCTCTTAGGTAGCAGATACACATATGCCATGTCAGTGGTTGCGTCTGCAGTGTTCTGCAAGATGTGCTCCCCCCATGAAGGGAAGATCATTACCATCTGTCAGTTGAATTTCTACGAGCCAACATTCGTGACCTCCCCTGAGTCCATTATCTCACCCATGTCCAACAACCAGTCTTCAACTCATTGCACCAGTGTCTCACCCGGAGTCTATAAGGATTCCTCATTGTTGGGTTCTTTCCATGGTCCTCCCCCTCCCATTCTAGTACCTACTTCCATGAGTGTTTTCATGTTACAAGCATCATGGGGTGACCTTAAGCAGTCAGGTACATCTGACCAACAACAATCTCCTCAGCACCCTACTGTCACTCTTCCAACAGAACCCTCTGGATCCACTCCCACAGGACCTCCTACATTTTTGGGTGCCTCTCCTGTGTTCCTACCAGGAACCATTCCTCACAGCCTTAACCATCCAGGAGCTATTCCGCCAGGAAATTAGCCAACAAGCCATATACCTTTATTATTCCCCCCTCCGGGACTATTTTTTGTCCTTGTCATGGCTTCGTTGGTCCTTCCTAATGTGACTTTTGTGATCCCAGTATGGTACATTGATCCCACAACAAGCACTCTGCCTGGTCAGCTATGACCATATCATGCTTTGACCCCGATTCAACCGGTCCCTACTACCCCTATCATTTCTTCAGTTCTATTGCAACCTAAACAGGAACCCATTCCTGTTGCAAAAGCATCCAGATAGGGGGGAAAAACTAAGAGGAAAGAACCTAAGGACAAGGCTCTTCTGCTTGTTACATCTTAAGGATATCATTGATGTCCCTACTTTTACAAAAATCTTGATACTTTTTAAGGAAGACTGATGTCATGTCATCTCATGAGTATATAATATGTTCCCCTATACTCATGAACCATCTAAGGGTTGCATCTTTCAAAGTGGCAGGGAACAATTTAAGTTTATGTGCATCCTCATAGTAACTATAACTACGACATAAAATATCGAATTAAAAAAGAAATGCATTGGGATCTTTAGATGATTTACTGTATAATAATAGAAGAGATGCCATTGGGATGTTTTTCATGTTGATGTTGTGAGTCACATCTAGGATAGGGAAACCAAAGGTAGTATCTTCATCGTCTTCCACTGGTCCTCCTCTTGGGCCTTCTAGGTTATTCCCTCCAAATAAGTTAACATTGCGTCGAGGGCCTTCTCCCTCTCCATGGTGTTCTTCATTGTTTCTGTTCTTCCCATCGTGGTGATCCATATCTGCAATGGGCACCCGAAGAGGTTTGCTGATTATAGCATGAACAGGATGTACTGGAACACGATTAATGTTATTTGATTACTTGTCCATATTGTCCTACAGTTCTACTTGTTATTCTACCTCGATCCCTTCAGGTTGTCAAAGACAACCTGTTAAATGGCCTTTTCTCATTGATCTAAGAATTCTTGATCCAAAATCAAGTTGGTATCAACACTTCCTCCTTCTTGTCTTAGTCCTACATAACAATTAACAACATTAATAAGAGGTATATTAACTGATCCAAAGGTTGCAGGAAATTTAGAACTGGACATAAATATACCCTTATTGTCTCTAGGTCTACCTGTACTCCTACGCATAAAGATAAAGGAAATAGAAACTCAATAACAAGCAGCGATCGGTTAGACTTTGGAGCAACCCCACAAAAGTGGATGCATGGCTCTTCACTTATGTCGTGTTGTACACTCTCTACCCTCTGATAGTCTTGCAAGATCCTGAAACTCTAATAATAATAGTTACCTAAATAATATATTACAACTTCCTTGGCAATGACACCAAAATGTTGAGAGATTTAATAGGTGTATTAATTCCCCTGCATCAATATGTCAATTTGGGCTCATAAACATGAGTTTTATTGCACTTTCTATTTTCAGTTCTTGGTTAGAAAATTAATGTTTCCTTTATAATGATAACCCAAGTAATGGAAAACCCAAATCCTTGTAAACACAGAACTTAAAAGGAAATCAATCCATCTTTCTAACACAGGCAGAATCAATAATCAAATTCAACTTAAAGATTTCAAAATCTATATAAACTTAACCTATTCTGTTCTTGAACTGAAATATGGACTCAAGTGAAGAGTTAATTATTTACCACAAATTCCACTTTGATAGACTATGAAAGCGAATTCCTAATAAAATAGACTCCACACATCAACTCAACAGTTTAAAGTTACATTCGAAATCCAAATCCTAATTTCTGAATCTTAAAATATAGTTGAAGATGTTGAAGGAGAAGGTTTTATTCCAGATCTGTCCATAGAAGAAGACAACATGCATGAAAGTCAAGTTTCAATTTCAGAATGCGATAAAGTCAGGTCTGCCATTTCAAATCTAGATTCAAATCGTGATGATGAAGACAACCTTGTTCTGAATCCCATGAAGGAGAGCTCTATTGTTGAGACCATCTGGAATGAAGAAGACAAAGTTATTGACCAAGGCCTTCATGAGGAGGTAATCTGGTCATTTCATGAACAACAAGATGGGATCTTTGTTCAGGTAAGTGAGAAATCTTCTTTTGATAACTCAGTGGTAAATGATAATTCGATTGCCATGTCATATGAAGACAATTACTGTTTGAGCAAAAGAAAACAAAAAGCATTATCTCCTTTATCTGAAGATGAAATAGATCAACTCTTGAAAGGTCATGTTACAGCCCAAGCTAAAGCAGATTTGCAATGCACACATAGTCAGGAAAGTGTTGGTGAAACTTCTTCCTCTTTTGAAAAGGATGACTGTCTTGTAATCAGTTTTGTAGATCAGCGAACAGATAATTTTTTCTTTCACAAAGATGATAAGGCTGTCATGTTTGATAATCTTGAAGATTGTTTTTTGTTTAAGAATGACCTAGACCATGAAGATGAAGAGTATGAGCTTGAGAGAGACAATATGCCAGGATTTCTCATGGTCGAGGAACCTACATCTAACACTCAGATGACAGAAGCACATACTTCTCTGTGCATTCCTATCCCTCGGAAATCAATTGTTCTTTCAAATCAGAATGAAGGGAGTACTTGTATTTTTGCTGTTGGATCTCAAGACAAGATAGTGCTTCAGGATTATCAAGATCCCTTCGGCATCCTTTTGCAAGCACTAGAGAAGATAAATGTTGCTTGGTTCATTATCATAAGCCTTGGTTTCAGTGGTTATTGTGAGTTTCCTACATGTACATTGTTCCGCCTTCTTGAGAAAAGTGAGAGCAGAAATTTGGTATGTAGCCATTTGTTGGATTGGTTACATTGGAAATCTCATTACACATGATTGTACATATTTCATTAGTATGCAGGTGGTTGTCATCATGATTTGAAGCCCTGAAATCTTGATGGACTGCTGCCATTCAAATAAGCTTTGTAAGTTCTTGTTTTAGTTAAGTCAATCATGAGTCATTTGTGAGTCAGTTTTTAGTCTTTTTGTTAAGTTATTTTGTGTCAGTTTTCAGTCATGCATTTTAGCTTGAATCTTGACTCCATTGCCCAATGGATGAAGGCATGGTCTACTTTCCAAAGATCTGTCGTTCTTGGCACCTCCAAGGAGCTACCATCCCCATTGGAGCCAATGTTAGTGTAAGTCTGTGCAACCTTCCTCCAGTGATCAAACATGCTCTTACAAAGTGATTTTAAGGTGTCAAGGTCAAATTTTGTCATTTTAGTGAGCCTTCAAGCAAAATTTGGTCACTAGGCATTAGGTCTAGGGTTTTTTTTCACTCTTTTCAAAGTTTCCCAAATTTCAGTCTATGTCACTATTCAGCTGAGTCTATCATCATTCAGAAGGTTTTTATCATCATGTTAGTTTCCATTGGGTCATTTTACACCTTGTTCATGCCTCGGTTGCGCCTAAGCAAGGTTCATTTCCCTCTCCTAGGGTTTTGAAGGCAATTTCTCTTGAATGGTCAAATCATTAGAAAAACTTGTATCCAAATGTTCATACACCTTCCCCTATCCTTCATTTACCTTCTTAAACACTTCCCATCACTGAGATCCCCCAAATTCCTCATTTTTGCACAAACCCTAGTTTCTTGCCACAACTTGGCAATTTTCTAGGCTAGGCATGTCTTTTGCCCTTTTGGACCCCTTCCCCTCACTCAATCTCTGAGATTCCACTTTCCTCTGCTTCCTAACATCCCTCCATACTTCCCAAAATTTCCCCAAGAATTTAGAAGCCCCTTATCCCCTTCATTTCGCTTCATTTCGACAAAATTCCTAGTTTCACACATCGGGACAAGTTTCACTCAAAAGATGTTTCAGAGCAATCAAAGATGAATTTTGAAAAAATGAGAGAGGTTTTTTTCCAAAACAGGCCAAGCAAGAAACACCTCCTTCACTTTTTACACAGGTGTCATGGTTTTAGAGAAATGTTAAAAATACAATCGCCTCAGGAGAATTGATGCACCTCTAAAGTGACCTTGGGAAAATCAAGTTTTCTCCTATCTTGGTTGGCCAAATAACTCTCTTGATGAGTCAAAGGATAACTAGACACAAATAAATTTCCAATTAACTATCATGAGCTCAATTTGGAGTTGAGGAAGGCTTTCCAAAGTTGACTGCAACAGCACTCTGCCTTAAGGCAGCCTCATTTGGCACATTTTGACTAGTCTTGGGAGATTTGATTTTTGACATGGGAAATGAACTCCAAATTGAAAAATTCTGGTTGGGTTGGAAATTCGACTCAAAGACCTTTCCAATGAGCTATCCTGTGCCCAATTTGGACACCGGGAAGGCCTCCAAGAGCCTCCTGCAAAATGCACTATGTGGCGCGCGGCGCGTTGGGCAGGCGCGCGACGCATCAGGGGCGCACGACGCATTGGGCAACTTTTCACAATGTAAAACTACACTGGCACGGCGCATCAGAGGTGCGCGGCGCATTGGGCAGGCGCGCGGCAGATACAGCCAACAAGCCCAAAAACTTCACAATTTTGCTCCAAAATTGCCCAATATGCTTGGATCATCATTTGAGTTGCATGTTTGATCATCTTATAAGCTTTGCATGGATTGATTATGACAAGTTATTCCAAACCAAACATACAGCTTGTTTCAAACACCATGGAGGCGGATAGATTCATCATACGAACAAGACAGTGATTCCATCAATGAACTGCATGCACTAAGAAGACACTAACACGGAGAAAAAGGCAAGATCGGCTCTGAATCTTGTTCGAAGCTTCTTTGGCTGAGCATAGCACTTGATGAGGCACCTTCAGCCCAAATTTCAAGGAATTTGGAGAAAATTTTGTCATTTTGAAATTTTTGGCTTGCAAAACAGGTTTTTCAACTCAACGCGTAGCGCGCTGTGCGTGACCCATAAGATTGGTAGGTCCAAATAACAAATGGATTGTAGTTTTGGATTTGTCATGATGAATTATACATGCTCAGCTATTGCCAAAGCATTTCATTAAGCTCTGGGTGACAAAAAGGCTCAAAAACACCATGAAAATCACCTTTCGGCCACCTTTTGCACCAGCAGGAAGTACTTCCGAGAGAATGCACTTTTGGAGGGTAAAATGGACACCAAATTGGAAAATTCCACTTTGGTTGGAAAGTAGACATCTAGGGCTTTCCAACAAGCCAACCTGATCGCAATTTGGATGCTGGGAAGTGCCCCAAAATCAGGCTGAAAGGCACGCGATGCGTAGAGCTCAAGCGCGCGACACATAGAGATTTTTGGTCAAATTTTCACCTTCCAGCTCAGAATTTCGGCCAGTTATGACTAGTTTCACCTCTTGATGTGGTGTTTGACCCATCTTGATGTAATTTGATGTGTATGATGTAATTTTGGCACATTTTTACTTTTTCTAGAGGATTCATTCACTAAAAGGTGAAAATTAAATGAATGAATCAGTTTCCTAGCATATAGGGGTAAGTTAGTTTGACTACCTAGATTTCAGTCCTTGTTTAGAATTAGTTCAAACAGCTCCTAGAATGATGAGACCTCTACCCTAGAGGCAAGGAAAGGGGTTAGGATGGTCTATATGATGGTATTTCTCAATTCTTTCAGGG
>APFE030043396.1:57573-83840 GCA_000404065.3 Pinus taeda | reverse complement strand
ATATTGATAAAGGATCTAATTATATAAGGAGGAGAAAATCAAAGGGCTAAGTGCAAAAGAAATGAATATCTCATGAAGTGTTAAATAAAAAGGCAAATGTGCAAGTGTATGGGTTTATAAGGAATACTCCTATCTGAAGTATATTTTATGTTGCAAGGGCTATGTTTGTGATTTGATCTGAAATACTTTGTGCACCTTGAATTCAATATTGGATCAGGATCATGAGACCTAGAATGACTTATTATTAAATGATCTGATATTGGTTGGGCTAGATCTGATTATGTACACCTGTTTTATTCTTTAAATATCGTGATCTGGGTTTGTCTGAAGTTCAGAAGTGCATCGAAGTTATGAAGTACGTATTTGCAGATCTGTACGCTGGTTCGCTTTGGTGAAGGTGTGTATACACACTGGCTCGGATCTTCCAAGTAGCGTATGCAAAAGAAAAGATTGATGTTCAAGGATGATTGATCTATCAAATTAGTGCTTCTGTTTTATTGTTGTCTGTCAATGAAGTCTTCTTAGATATAAATGTAAAACTGAATGAATAAGGAGTTTGATATCTGATTGAATGATTGTATAAGTGAGAAGGGTGATCTCTGATGCTGCCTGTGTAAAGCTCTATAAATAGACAATAGATGGCCAGTATATTGCTGATTGGTACAAACTTGATTCAAAAGTTTAATGTTTCAACAGTTTTGAAGGTATTCACAGGTTTGATTACAGGAAGTACCATATACATGCAGGTTGGGTTCAGTAAAGTAGCATGTACATTCTGATGCATGATTTTTTGAGGTTGCAGCTGATTCCTGGTTTCAGCACAGTGTTCTGGAGGAAGAGAGAAGGTCATAGCCTTCTGTAGGCTGGTGCCTACGTACTAGTAATCACATCAGCTAGTACAAGAGCTAGGGGGTTGCAGCTCCCTTCCAGTAGAAGCTAGAAAATGAGAGAAGGTTGTAGCCTTTTGCAAGTGGGTGCCTGCGTATTGGTATGAGTCTGCACCAGTACAAGATTGTAAATATATTTTCTTATTATTAAAAGAAGACAGAGACGACAACAACAGGTGGTTTTCACCCACATTGGGTTTCCACCTTAAATCTTGGTGTTCATGTGTGTTGCTTATGTGTGATGGTTTATTCTATTTTTACTGTTCAGTTTAATAAGTTATTGATGCACTGACTAAAGATCAACACATGATAAATTGTCTACATCACAAGTTTTCTGGGTGTACGATGGTTTCTCTAGTCATAGTTGCGTGTACACGCTAGTTCACTTTACAAAAGTGGCGTATATAAAATTGGTTGAGAAAAGAAAAATTATTGATCGGATAATACTAATTCACCTCCTTCTCAGTATTATTTCCAACACTTCTTAGAGGGCCGACTTGGCAAGTTGGTGAGACAAATGACTTTGACAAGTTTTTTTTTTTTTTTTTTTTTTGCAAGGGTCATGAAGAACATGCCCTTCTAAATTTCATTTCACCAATATAAAGCATGAATAACATGCTTTGATAATAAAAACAATAATAATGATTTTTCTTGTTTTATTTTTACATAAAATACATATTGATATAGTGGCATTTATGAAGAATGAACCTAGTTCCATTTCCAACACTCCCTCTTAACTAGGGAGGTATTCATAATGACTTGTCAGGATATTCACAAGTTGATAACCTATATAAGAAATTATCTAGAGTGATAAGCATCAATTATGATAACATCATCATAACAAACATTTTCAAAATACCAAGGCCTTGACAAGTACATTCTATCTCTCTAATAGATTAGAGAACAATGCTAGGAGGCATTCAATTGGACACCACTGCCTCTCAAGACACATACCCTACCTAGGTGTTCACCAAGGTATGTCCTCTTAGGACCATTTCCAAATACCAAGGAAAAGTTTGCCTCTTACAACTGTTAGTCCTAGTCACAATACATGACTCAATAATGTTCATCCCCAATGCTTATCCAATCCACCATTCTCCTTACCTATGTTCATGCATTATGCTTACAATGATTAGTCCTAGCCATAATACATGACACATGGAGAACACGATGTCCATCCTCACTCCCTCTCAATCCTGGGAGGAGATAACTACAAGACCAAGCTTGCATTGGAATTATTTAAACTTTCCTTACTGTTGAAAATAGAAACAAGAAATGAAAAAAATAGAATCCAAAATATTTTAATTTTAATTTTTCCTTGAATTAAAATTGTGAATTAAAATCGAATTTAGTCTCACCATCTGCTTGGAAATAATTAATTAATTCATTATGGATTAATTAGTTGGAGAAATTCAAGTTAGAAGTCTTTCTGAAGTCATGCAAGAGTTATCCCTTAAATTAAGGAGATTATCCCTTAATTAAGGAGATAAGATTGAGTTATATGTGAGTTGTAATTAGTTAACTCAGTTTACTGAGTTAAGTCCATTTAAATTAGTTCCAAATTGTTTGAGGAACTAATTGTGAGTTATCAGTGAGTTGATGCATGCATGCACTCAACTAGTGTAATCCAGATAATTGAAGGCTCCCTCATCAGAAACTCATGCATGTCTGTTATGAGAAAGACCCAGTTGAGAGTAAAGTCAAGGACAATGTACTATCAGTTGCATGTGTTTTCCTATAAAGGAAACTCATGCATGCAGAAGGAATAAGGTTCCTTGAGGATTGTGCAGTTCTGATAGTGTGTTAGAGTAGTGTGTGAGAGTAGTGTTCCACTGGGTGAAGGAGATCATCCCAGAGGAACTGCGCAAGGAAATAGGAGCTTGGAGGGTAGAGGAGAAGGCTTGTGAGAAGCTTTGATTTCCTGTGAGCATCCAGGAGGATTGTACTGAGAGCTGGCTAGCTGTGAGAGCTAAGGCTTTGTATAATTTTGATGTATTTCCACCTTGTATGATAATACAGATGGTGGGGTTTTTAGCTGAGGCTTTCCCCAAAGTATTTTCATGTGTATTGTGCATTGATTCTTTTTCTTTTGGTTATATGTGTTCAGGTCGATCTAGCTCGATCTTTAAGATTCCACAAATTGATAGTAGAAGTAGGTTATAGTACTTTGCTTTGGTTATATTGCATTATCGGGTTAATCTATAGTCATATTTTCTACATAGTCGTAGAGTGAGATTTGTAGAGAATTTGCAGAATTTCTACATGGTATCAGAGCAGTAGAAATTTCTACATGGTATTGGAGCAAGGTTTATTGGAGCTGTGAACAATATATGGAGAAGAGAATTCAAAGTTTGAAGTTCGGGGTTGCAGGTGCAAATCGAATTCTTATCATACTTCAAGGTTGGGCAATGGCATTCTATGGCTTGAGGCTCGAGTATGCCTTGGAAGGTAGCTTGGATTACATAGCATGGAAAGATCACATGGAGGCTGTATTCGAAGACAATGGCTTGAAGGATTTCATTGATCAAGAAATCCCAAAGCCAGGTTCAACTAATGCACAAGAGTTGGCTGAGTGGAAGAAGTGTGTGGCGAGGGCGAGACAGATCATCGTTGAGGGAGTTCAAGACCATATTTTCTTGAGTCTCCATGGGAAGGATACTCCATATTCAATGTGGAAGACATTGAAGGACATCTACCAGAATAATAGCGACAAGAGGAAATTGGCGCTCAAGGATAAGATTCGAAGACTCAAGATGGAGAATGACGATACTATTTCCACATATCTGAAGAAGCTCACCACTTGCAGAGATGAGCTTGGTAGTGTGGGAATAACTACTGTCGATGATGATATGGTGAGTCTCACTCTCCTTGGCCTTCCAAAGAGCTAGAATAACTACCAGGACTCTGTGAATGGAAGGGAGAAACTGCCGGATTGGCAACGATTGTGGTCGGATCTGATGCAGGAAGAGATCAGGAGGAGCACACGAGATGGTTCTTCATCCAAGGATGATGATGAAGAAAATATGGCCTTAGTGAGTAAGGAAAGGAAAGGGAAGGGGAAGGATTCCCATTCCAAATCGAATTCTTCTCATGGAGGGAAGAAGGGTGACAAGTCTAAAGTGAGATGCTTTAATTTTGCATGAGATGGGACATTATGCGACTAATTTCCCATTGAAGAAGTCCAAGAAGGGATCCTAGGAAGGATCAGAAGGTGAGGCATTATCCTCTCAGTTTGAAATGGACTTTACCCTCATTGCATGCATGGTGTCATCGATGATGGGTTGTGGTTGGTATCTTGATAGTGGAGCCTCATTCCACATGACTGGGGATAAAAGTTTATTCAGTACCTTGGAGGAGAAAGACCTCAATATGTGCATAGAGATGGGTGACAATGAAAGGTATAGTGTTTCAGGAGTGGGAACGATTGCTTTTTAGAGGGAGCATCGAGCTCCTATCATCTTGATAGATGTGAAGTATGTGCCTCGACTGAAGAAGAACTTGGTATTGGTCGCGATGTTGGAAGACAAAGGCTACAATGTTGTCTTTAGTAAGGGAAAGGTTTTCATTAGACACATCACCATGAGACAGGTGAAAAAGATCAGTTCATGAGTCAAGAACCTATATGCTCTTGAGGTTCAAGATGCATGCAAAGCCTTGAGGAGCAAGGAAAATGTTAGAGACTTGGTGGTTGATAGGGAGAGTAAATTACCTCTCAACATGCAGCCCTAGAAGAAGTCTCAGACAATTGTGGAGGAGCCAAAATTGGAGAAGTAGGTAGAGGGATCACATGCAACCATACCTCCAGGTGTGAGGTGGGGCAATGTGAAGTGATAGTCCCAAGAAGGCTGAAATTTGGTAGGGTCCATTGAGAGGTTTTATCTCATGGATTGTACATTGCTACGGGAGCCCAAAGTACGTAGTAGTGGGAGGAATCAGTGGGATTGATGCAGTCAGAGATCAAAGTGACAGAGGCTAGAGCAGTCAGATACTGAAGAGCACAGAGAAAGATTGACAACAGTGCATAAAGGCAGAGTCAACCAAAGCACAAAGTTTTCAGTTGAAAGAGGTAATAACAGTTAGAGACTTTGATGACAGATGCATCATACTGATTCATGTTGGATGTTTTTTTTGTTTCTAGAGTTGCTAGAGCAACAACACTAGAGGGAAGTGTTGCATGCATAACATTCCAAAGGTTCACGATCGGGATCGAGTTGAATTCCTTTCTTGTTGAGAGGGAGTGTTGAAAATAGCAACAAGAACTGATAAAAATAGAATCCAAAATATTCCAATTTTAATTTGTCCTTGAATTAAAATTGTGAATTAAAATCAAGTTTAGTCTCACCAACTACTTGGAAATAATTAATTAATTCATTATGGATTAATTAGTTGGAGAAATTCAAGTTAGAAGTCTTTTTGAAGTCATGCAAGAGTTACACCTTAAATTAAGGAGATTATCCTGAATTAAGGAGATAATATTGAGTTATATTTGAGTTGTAATTAGTTAACTTAGTTTACTGAGTTAACTCCAGTTAAATTATTTCCAAACTATTTGAGGAACTAATTGTGAGTTATCATTGAGTTGATGCATGTATGCACTCAACTAGTGTACTCTAGATAACTGAAGATTCCCTCATCAAAAACTCATGCATGTTTGTTCTGAGAAAGACCGAGTTGAGAATAAAGTCAAGGACAATGTACTATCAGTTGCATGTGTTTTCCTATAAAGGAAACTCATGCATGCAGAAGGAATAAGGTTCCTTGAGGATTGCGCAATTCTGACAGTGTGTTAGAAGTGTGTGACAGCAGTGTTCCACTGGGTCAAGGAGATCATCCCAAAGGAACTGCACAAGGAAATAGGAGCTTGGAGGGTAGAGGAGAAGGATTGTGAGAATATTTGATTGCCTATGAGCATCCAGGAGGATTGTACTAAGAGTTGGCTAGCTGTGAGAACTAAGGATTTGTATAATTCTGATGTATTTCCACCTTGAATGATAATACAGATAGTGGGGTTTTTAGCTGAGGCTTTCCCCAAAGTATTTTCATGTGTATTGTGCATTGATTCTTATTCTTTTGGTTATATGTGTTTAGCTCGATCTAGCTCGATATTTAAGCTTCTGCAAATTGATAGTAGAAGTAGGTTATAGTATTTTGCTTTGGTTATATTGCATTATCGGGTTAACCTACAGTTAGATTTTCTACATAGTCTTAGAGTGAGATTTGTAGAGAATTTGCAGAATTTCTACACTTACATCATCTACCTATTCATCCATGGATATCTTGATTATAGATTCTCAAATCCTATCTGCACCATACTATTGAATCATAAATCACTTTGACCTTCTGTGGAAAACAAGAATCTCTAATAATATTTATAGAGAATCACGATCAAATCCAAAATGTTGTCAAATGGTCCATCAAACATCTTATGGAGCCAAAATGCTTCACAACCAGTTGTACCAGCTGCCACATCTTCTACCTACGCAGTGCAACATAATTATGCTTCATTTTTTTCTTCAGGAAACCATACCAGTTCCCAACCATTAGTAGTATCTTTATCATCAACACTTCCAGCCCAATCGATGTCTCCTCAAGTCTCAAGTTTTAGTTTAAGATCCTCTAGGTCAAATTCTACTTCTAGCTCTCTCTGAGGTCAATATTTCTACCTAGACTTGTGAGTCCTTCTTTCCCAAAGTATGAGGTCTTCTTTAATCATGAGGCTTCTTCAAAATCTGGGATGACTCTTCTAACTAAGGAAATAATATTAACATGTTCATCTCCCTCATAATGGGATAACCTTCTTGCTTGAATGATGTCATTTGCTTCAATATAAAAATAAAGGCTTACTCTAAGTTTGTCGGCTCCTTGGTTCTTTTTCTAGATTGAATTTGGAAAGTATTATTGGGTATTCTTCATTCATTATTTTGTTTCCAAAGCCTAGGTTATCTTAGTTATTTTCTTGCAATCATCACTAGGAGGATATGAGAGAATGATTGTAAACAAGAAGAGAATACATATACACGAGACTATTCAAAACTTAAAAATAATAACGATAGTCTTAATTGAAAAGAAAAGTTATAAAATACTTATCTTTTTTAGAAGAGTCAATTCCCTATTAATCATGGTTCCTTTGTAATTTTCATCATTCTTGTCCTCTCATCAGCATGATGGTATATATGTCTTTTCCAATAGCTAGAACTTCTAGTCACAACATAAATGATTAGTCTTAGGGTTTTCTTAATTCATACTTTTGCTAGGGTTTACAAACCCTAGATGTCTCAAAATTTAAAAACCTCAAAACCTGCCATCTTTCAGATTTGCAAGATGTATACTAATATGTTAGCCATAAACCCTATAAATTCCATTGATAGGTATTCTATACATGAGATGGAGTTCATTGATGTCTTGATCACAAAACTTAGTTTCCATATGGAACATAAATATCTAAATGCTAATGAGATCAACACCTAACATATTGATTATGCCTTTGTCCTTAAAACAAGAGACACATGCATTTTAGCACAAATCCATTGTCTAGATGAACTTAGGAGTCTTTAGTTGAAAGAGAACCTAAAAATGGACTTATAATATATATCTATTCCTAGTTCTCAAGAGATTATACATACCTCTATAACCTTACTTGTTCTCCATTTTTGCCTTTGAGTATGGTACTATATTGTAACTTCCTTGGGTTGCTTCAAAGAGACATGCTTACACTAAATTCAATTTTGCAAAATACTTCTGGATGGATCTCACTTAAACCTATGTAAAATCCAATTAATATCTTGTACAATAATCATGTTAGGCACATAAAGCATGAAAATTCTCTTTGACTCTTCGAAGAATATTGGAAGTGTTATTAATTACAAAAAGGAATGTTTAATATAGACTTGTTGTAGCGACTACAACTACCCTCCAAAATTTTGGCCTGCACCCAATTTTGGAGCCTCCCAATTTTGGCTCGCACCCACCTTGCTTGATCATTTCACCCAAGCTTTTGCATGTTGATGTCAATTTTATGCTTGCGACCATGTTTGGGTCATACTCAAGGTTTTCGCTTCATGTGTACTGGTTGTGTTCGCTATGTAAACATCTGTTGCACTCACACACAGAGTCACATACACTGTCGCACAAGCATCGTCACGGTCGACCAACGATCAATCACAAGTGTTGCGCTTGTCGCTTACATCGTCGGTGAGTCATGCTGAGCATGTGTGTCTAGATGGTTTGAGTCATGTCATTGTCAAGGCATGTAAGTGTGTGATTGCAAGATCACGTATACATCTTCCGCTCGTTCTTACACTTAGTCAATTTGCTGAAGTTTTGACAACGGATTCCCCTCATTTTGCTGAAGTTCTGACGACCAGATTCCCCTCTGACAACTGGACCATCACCCCACCATTGACTCGATCGATTGTCACCCAGAACAATGTAGAAGCACCAAGAAATCCATTTCAAGCTGCATTGTCCCCAAGCAAATCAATCAACCTTCATGCTGGTCAACTGGAGAGTTTGACCAAGCATCCCCCGGGGCTGACTCCCCTCAAAAATTGCGTAGAGGATGAAAACCTTGCTTGCTATGCTAACTGAGAAAATTGTGCAAACAAGATGGACAGACACCAAGTGCCCATCCCTGTCTCCCCCAGAAAATTGGCAGTTTTTCTAGCCAGCCCTCGCAACACTTGACCGACTGCTCACCCAGAAAATCGCAGTTTTCATGAGCAAGTCCTCTGCTCCCTAGTAGTCCGCTCAGCTCAGAAACTGTGCAGAGGTGACCAACAATGTAACCCCCCAGCATCAGTGCATTTTTTCGCGCCAGCAGCTCCCAATAACCTACTAACAGTTCCCCTAAGGAATTGTAGAGTTTTCGCTGCTAAAATCCAACAACTGACTACTAGTTCCCTCTAGGAATTGCACAGTTTTTGCTGCCAGGCTCTCGACAAATGACTACTAGTTCCGCTCAAGAATTGTGTAGTTTTTGCTGCTAGTGACCCAACAACTAACTGTCAGTTCCCCTTAGGAATTGCACAGTTTTTCCTGCCAAGCTCCCGCTGCCCACTCATTTCGGAAATTGCGTAGATTTTTCCTACCCAGCCTTCCTGCATCCTAGACTGTTCCTCCCAAAAGCTGCGGAGTTTTGTCCTCCAGCTGAGCCAGACCTCGCAGATAGTCACTGATGATCCAGATTGCCCATCTTCATCACCCAGTAACTGCTGCGCAGTTTTCATATGCAGTGCCCGAAGCCTCCATCCTGCCTCACAACCTTGTCACCTCTCCCAGTCACCTGCATCTGAAACGATCATGCATCATGGTAGAGTAGGAGGTTTTTGGATTTGATGTCATATCATTAATAGTGATTGCATATACAGGTACACAAACAAACATGGTGCGACGACAGATGGGATGAGTTATCATTCTGTGATTTTGAAGATTGGAAAGACAAAAGGTCACAAAAGATACATCAAACCACTTATGAGTATAGGACCTAGCCTTCCTGGACTCAAAGAGGGCTCTCTCTATACAATTATGTTTTAACTTTGTTTTTAGTGCTGGAATATTTTAGGCTAGATATTAAGAATAAAAGGATTGTTTGTTTGTTTGTTCATTTGGTTGGAGACAGATCATTTTTAAACATTTTCCATTGGGCAATGGAGTCACAGGCCGGGTGGTAACATCAATTTTACATAGCGTTTATAGGGCAAGCTAACTATCCTCACTGGATCTTTAAAGCATAATGATAAATGGAATGACAGATAATGATAACAGTTAGGATTACAAAGCATTTAAGTATTTTTTAATCGTATTTCAGAAGAAAACACAGAGATTATAAATACAGATAGCAGTAAGGTGATTCAACAACATTTCTTAAACTATAATTTTTGTTTTAAAATGAGAAGTGAAAATGCATGGATAAGTAAAAAGAAATACATTAAACAGAGAGAAAAAAATTTAGGTCAAAATAGATCAAGTATCCTGTAAACTGTCCTTTTATTGATGCTCCAACTCGAAATTACAATGCTCCAAATAGAAAAATAATTCAGATGACTAGGGTCCAACCCCTAATACTCCCAATGCATGGAGTATTTAAACAGAAACTACAATGATTTGCCTTGAACACTTGGCAATCTATTATTTATTACAATGAAGGAAAAATTGTCTAATGTAGCTAAGGAGTAGCCATGCTGAGAAAACAGGGACATGGGTCCCTCCTTTTCTGGAATGTTGTTGCCTGAAGTGTTAGTTAGATTGGAGTGGTTTTGCCGACGTGGCTGGTATTGACTCAAACCTGTATGACTACTCTAGTCATCCTTGTCTCGTTCTTCCTGGTAGTCACATAAGTCACTCCACGTTTCCCCTTCAGGGATCTTAATTTTGATTAACCTTCACTACATCTCATCAGCATCAGTGTATTTGTCAAATGATGGCTTAACCAAAAATACATGCTTTAGCTCATGTTGAATGTAAATCTGATTGCTGATTGCTTCTAGTAAAGCTTTTCCTGTTATGCTGCCTTTGGTTTTTGACAGATTTGCAGCATCTGTGGCTATACCTTGAAGCTTCTTGACATAATCCCTTCTATCCATGAGTTTGTTATTTATAAAAAACAAAGAGGGAAGACCCTTTTGATGCAGAGGTTGCATTCTGTTAAAAAAATTGTTTACTGTCAACTCTAAAACTTGGCATTTTTCCTTCAGCTGCACATTTAAACTCTTCTTTATCAGCACCTTCTTGACTTGTAGTATGGTCTCTGTCATGTTCTACCACTCCCAAGTCTTCCATCTCATATTTGTTTCTTGCATTCAGGAACTTGATAATTCTGTTTGCTATCACTGGCATATCTCCCAACTTTGTGTTGGTGGCTGAAATGGCTTCTTTGGCTTTTTTTAGCCGCTCTTTCTGCCAAAAAATAATTTGGATGCCAGGCCAAATTTCATTCATTCGATCTATGATATTGTGCCAAATGATTTCCTTAACCCTCCCTAGAGTATTCCCAATGGAGGATTCTTTTTCTGACTTGTGAAGCTTCTCAATCAATGCCTTTTTTCTCTGCATCTCTACCAAGTGGTTGTATTCAGCCCTTTTAATATGATCTTGTAGCACCCTAACTTGGGATTCCAACCTTTTAATTTCTTCATTTTTCATGTTCATTTCCTCCATAGATCTTGCCAACTATTCTGTACTGCTTCCTACTCCTGTTGCTGTACCCGTTGAAGTAGTTATGGGGAGGGCCGTTAGAGAAAGGGTCTCCATTGTGGTGATAGCCATATGTGTTGCTTTTTCTTTTTCGTGCACCATCTTTTCCATCTTTGTCTCCATTTTTTTGATTTGGATGGACTGCTCTACTATAAGTTTCATCATGTCAACTTTTATGCTCTCTGTTTCCTCTATTTGCTTGGTCAGTGGGTCATGTGTATTTGGCAGCTTGAGCTGCTTCTTCAGAGTTGCGATGTCTAGCTCTTTCTTCTTTATCACTTCTTCAGCTGCCTTGGTATCTGAGGGTTCATACCCAATTTTTATTATTAAGTCTTCCAAAGACTTAATCTTGGTGTCCTTTGATAATGATGAAATTCTCTCCATCTTCAACTGAGTCTAAGCATTTGAAAGGGCTACCTACATTTTGAACAAATTCATGGAAGTGCTGGTCAAAGTAGATGAAATCATTTCACCTGTTTGCTTGTGCATCTCTAGCTGATCATCGGATGCACATTTTTAACATCAAACTCAAATGAAGTCTGCTTGTAGTCTACTAGAGTTTTAGGCTCTTACGTTTGTGCCTCCAAAAATGCCATACGCATATTGCCCTTCTCTAAGTCAAAGGCAGAGAGAAGTCTGCCTTGTGCAGTTGCACTCTGCTTCCAAAACTGAGCATAAATGCTCTTCTTGAGCATTTCATTACTAATTTTGATTTTCTTGAAGGTATTAAATACAATTTCTTCTTTCTCTTTAGTCACCTTTGTAGATGAGTACACTTGAAGATTTTTTCGTCTTTCTAAAGTAGGAGTAGAAGGAAATGATTGTTCTCCAGCTGGTGAAGAATCTGGAATATCAATTATTTTGATCATTGTCTGTGGTGGTGATCCTTTATCTATATCCATGTGTTCTTTTCTGGCTTTCTTTCTGTACTTCAATCTGAACTCTTTTATGGAAATATTAGTTCCTGGTGACTGCTCTTCTCTAGATCTCTTCCCCATTATTCCTTCCTTTGGCTCTTTTCCCTTTTCATACCTTTCTTTAGTAGTTTGTTTCTCCTGTGGCCTTGGGGTTTGTGCACTGGATGAGGAGATTACCTGCTCCTCAGCCTCCTGTAATGTATCTGGCGTCCACTCTATTTTATTCATGTATTTTTTGATTTCAGGTCTTTGAGTGTGGATGTAGGCCGTGGATTTATTTTCCACCCTCTTCTTAGAAATAATACCCCAAGGGTCATAATACAAAGTGAAGCTATGGGTGAAATTCATCTCTCTTAGTCTTCTATATGCCTCCTCCCCTGCAACTCTACTATTGCAAATGAAGGGACCAATTTGGGACTTGATCCTGAATTGGGATTTCTTCTTGGCTACTACAAAATGCATCTCATCTGCATTGATCATCTGTCTAATATACTCTAATGCAAAGATCCTCATGGGGAGGAACTTTGGCAGCTTGTAGGGGGCCAATTCACAGCCATATACTCTTATTTTAGTGTAGTTTTGGTACAATTACCAAGCACCAGTTTTGGCTTGATTAGGCAGTTGCATAATTCTTTTTATGTCTTCTCTTATCCTTGGTTCTACAATTCCACTGAGGAGGCTCAATGATAGGTGTACAAACATTTCCACAAATGTCTTGTAACTGAAATCCTTTTGATCTTTCATAACCATGGTTTTCCAACATATCATTGATTGAGGCTCACCTTCATCATTCATTTTTCTCAATGAAAACTGAAACCTGTCTGCCTGAAAATATACACACATGTAAACCAACACTAATGAATAATGGAAAAATTCTTCTGTGAAAAAGTTGACAAGCTGTTCATGAATTACATCTGCTAGAAACTGGTTGAAGTTGAAAATGATTAAGGGCCTGGATTCAGTGGAGAGGATAGATAAGAAAGCTATAATAGCTTCATAAAGCCATTGATCAGAATAATAGCCAAGTAGGTAGGAAAGAACTGAGGCAATATGTCTAGTTCCGTCAGGGAAAACAGAGGAGGAATAAGGAGGGTTTTTTCCTTGCAGAGGTGTGTTCTTGGCCATGAAAAGCTCTAACGTTTTAACTCTTTTGGAGAAATCATGTTTTTGGTACATTTCAATCAAAACTTCATGTGAAAAAGGAACAAATCCTTCAATAAATCGGGCCTGCATCATCTACATGACTGATTGAGCATCAATTGTGAATAAAATATGTCCTGTTGGGGCCATCATTGCCCTTTACTGTGGGTTGTAACATGAATTGCACTTCCTGATCCGTTTTGGATAACTCTGTGTTTTACGAAAGATATAGAAAGGAAGGTTGGTGTCCCACATGTCTATGTCATCCATTTCCTCCATGAATTTGTCCTCCCACCAATAATATATATTAAACAAATCAAATTCTGAGAGGGTCTCATGGATCTTGAAATCCTTGTCAGCCAATGGTAAATGATCTAAATCCAGTGGTGGGTGCACCATTGGGTTGAAGATTTCTAGTTCTTTCTGCTTAGGTGGCATTGTTGTCTACTCTGTAATAAAAAAAGGATGAAAGAAGTGGGATTTTTAGTGAGGGAGAAAGAAAGGGATTTGAACAGAAATGGGATTCAAGAATAGGAATTGATGATCACTACTTGAAAATTAGTAATCCTAGATTGTGTTGTTGTTCTCTTGCTTTTCTTTGTGTTCTCTGCAATAGATGAATGGAGCGGGAAGAAGCGCTTGCAAGTGAAAAATAAAATTTAAAGTTTGAACTTGGTGCGACTTTGTGGTTTTATGATTTGAAATTAGGCCATTGGATTAGCTTAATTTGGTGCGAGTCTGTTGGCTAGCAGCCCAACCTCATTTATGGCTCAACGGTGGGAATGGGAATGATTGGATGGATGGGACGGTTTGGCGCAGTGAGGTGGTGAGTTTCAACAGTCTATTGGGCGAGTGGTTTGGACGATATCAGATACAACTTTTTGGGGGGCCTGCAGAGCGGTAGGTGGTATGAGAGGGGGGGTACGAACTCACGAGAGCACGAAACATAGGGGAGTGGAAACCGCTGACTTTGGACCCCCCCAGATTAACTTTCGGATAGTGAGGGGGGGCCAAAAAAAGACGTGGGCCATTCGATCGGGCAAAGTGAGCGGAGATGAGGGGAAATATGGTGGGTTGGTTAATGATGACGTGACGAGTGAGTGCGTGGTGGGGTCGGGTTATGAATGGGGGCGAACTATAGGAATATGAAAGGGAAAATAAATAAGGTTTAAAGGGGGGGATGATTATTAATGTTTCATAAGCCCCTTTTCCTTACAAATTTTGCTATCCGACCTTAGAAAGATTGAATTTTCTTCGAACCTTAGGAAATGTCTTCCTATTTTTTAAGAAGGTCCTTTGATACCCCTTCTTTATTCTCTGATTCTACCCACCCTTATTCTCTATCCTATCATTTTTTGTTCTTTTCCATTTACAGGGTGCATTTGGACTTGCAGACCCTTTCATTGTTTTTTTTTCTTTTCATCTCTTGTCTTTTAAGATCTAACCTACTCTATCACTTATTTCTCCTCTTTGGTCCAAATTAAATAGTTGGACCAAATTCCATTTCTACCTAGTTGTTGATTTTCCCAGATTTAATTGTTTGGAAACTCTTTATTTTCTAACCTATCAACATAAATTGAAATTTGTTCAATCATGCTTAAATTGTATGATTTGAACAATCTTTGGGGTTTTATTTTTCTTTTTATTTTACTCTTTTTTTTTTATACCCTCTTTTCATTTCTTTTTCCTCTTTTTTTTATGGAATCAATTGAAAATTGAAATTAATGAACAATTTGAAACCTGCAAACTGTGAAATTCTTAATCACCTTGAGATCCTATAATTATAGGACCCTAACAGTGGCTCCAGTTGGGGATGGTAGTTCTCGGCTTGAAGTGTCAAGAACACATGACTAGTAGCCTTGAGTCTTTCAAATCTGTTTTGTCTTCAATCTGATTTCTTTTATCAAATAAACTAATAAAAAAAAACTTGAAACTTGTGATATTTACAATGGAGTGAGGAAATTTTTGTGCTTATGAAAAATAATGTTTTAGCATCTTGCCATTGACAGGACCTCCTGATAATTCTGTTCCATCCAATTCTTTGAGAAAAAATGCATTATTTTCTCTAAAAGCTGAAATGATATATGGACCCTTCCAAAGATTCTCAAATTTACCATGTTTCCCTTTGTCCTCTCTTCTTGAGTCCCACTTTAACACTTTTTCCCCCATGTTGAAATCATCAGCCTTGGTTCTTTTCTCAAAAATTTTCTTTATATTTTCTTGGACAACCTGAGTTCTGTTGTAAACTTCTTCTCTGGATTGCTGTAATTGAATGGTTTGATATCCTTCTTTGGATATCATTAGGTTCACTTTGTATCTCCTGGATGATATTTATAACTGGTACTCCCATGGAAGAAGGAGATACTACATCTATACCATAAACCAACTGAAATGGGGACATGCTAATTGATTTCTTTGTAGTCAATTTGTCAGCCCATAATGCATAGACCAATTTGTTGTGCCACACCTTCTTATTGTCCTCCAATATCTTCTTAATAATGTTCATGAAACTTTTATTAGAATCTAACCCATTACCTTGAGGGTAATAAGCTGTTGAATGTCCCAAAGAGATATGATATTTGTGACAAAAATCCACCATCTTTTTTGACTTGAAAGTTGCAATATTATGAGTGACCAGTTTCATAGGATAACCAAATCTAGAAAGGATATTGGTTTCTAGGAAATTATTATGATAGAATTAGTAGCAGATCTTGAAGGAATGGCTTCTATTCATTTGGTAAAATAATCAGTGGCTGTTAGAATCCATTTATGTTGGGCAGAGGATGGAGGATGAATTTCACCAATGAAATCTAGTCCCCATTGCTAGAAAGGGCTTTCAATAGAGATTGGTTTCAAAGGCAGGGGTAACAATTTTCTCTTTCCTTCAAAAAGTTGGAATTTGTGGCAAATGGTTACCATCTTATGGATGTCTGGGAATAGTGTAGGCCAATAATAACCAGCTCTAAGGATTTTATTTACAGTTTCCTTCCAATAAAGATGGCCTCCACAGTCACCTTCATGGAATTCCTACATAACTTTTTCACCATCATCCTTTAACACGCATCTGAGTAAAACACCTCCAACATATTTCCAAAACAATATACTACCAACAATAAAAAATTTGACAACTTTCAATTTGAGATATCTAGGTTTTGTTTTGAATAATCCAGGAGGAGAATTTAAATTGAAAAGAACATATAAAAGGTCTACATACCAGGGAGAATTTAAATATGCCTCATCTATTGGTGGAGTCGCCATTTCTTCAAGATCATCCAAATAAAACACCATGTTGATGTCTAAAGCATTGAAATTTGATTCACCCATTAATTTGGCTAATCCCTATCCTTTGATTAACTTGGTGGGCTTGATTTCTATATCATATTCCAATATCACCGCTATCCATTTGTCTCTCTTCCTATTTGGTCCATTTTGAGTGAGAATGTCTTTGACCACTACATTGGGCACATAAGAAATGATATGAGAATGTAAAATATAAACCCTGAAATCTTTGATTGCTTTGACTAACACAAATGCTTGTTTTTCCATGATATTTTACTTCAAAGAAACATCTCTCAGAGCTTTGCTAAAGAATGCTATTAGTTGTTCATGTCCATCATTGTTTTTCTATAATAACACAACAACAATAGTATGTTCAAATGCAAAAGAAACTATTATGAAATCCTTGGTGAAATCCGGGCTGATTAAAACTGAAGCTTGTGTTAATGCATGTTTAACCAGGTCAAAAGATTGCTTATCGTCCACATTCCACTTGATTTATGTATCCCTTTTAAGCATGTTTGTTATGTTCCCGAGTAATTCAGCCAGATTTGGTATAAATCTTCTCAAAAAATTGATTTTCCCAATAAAAGATTGAAGTTCTTTCATGTTTCTTGGATGACTGATTTTTAGGATGCCTTCAATCCTACTAGGGTCAATCCTGATTCCATATTTGGATATGATATGGCCTAAAAGCTTTCCTTCTTCAAGGCCAAACAATGATTTCTTAGGATTAAGTGAAATACCAAACTTTCTACACTTTTCAAATGCCTTTCTTAGATGCGCTAAGTGTTCTTCATCAATTTTTGAAAATACTGTGATGTCATCAAGATAAATTACAATGAAATATTCAATCTCTTCTGAAAAAGCAATGTCCATTGCTCTCTGAAAAGTGGCACCTGCATTCATTAATTGAAAAGGCATTTTAACATACATGAAAGTTCCCTAAGGGGTAGTGAAAGTAGTTTTATCTTCATCATCAGGATGTACTAAGACTTGATTGTATCCCGAGAAACCATATAACAAGGAAATCCTACTAGAACCCACTACCCTTTGCAATATATGATCAATCTTTGGTAAGGGATAGTTGTCCTTGAGAGAAACCCTGTTTAAATTTCTAAAGTCAATGCATAGTCTTATTTTACAACTTTCCTTTCTTGTAGGCACTATGTTGAATACCCAATTAGAATATCTTATCGGGACTATGATCTTAGCATCATACATCTTCTTGATTTCCTTTTCAACCAAAGGCATTAAAACAGGGCTTACCCTACGTAGCTTCTGTTTAAATGGTTTTTGATTTTCTTTGAGTGGAATTTTGTGTTGTATAATGCTAGTATCATAAGAATTCAAATATTCATAACTCCAAGCAAATACATCTATGAATTCTTTGAATAGAGCTATATATTTTCTTTTAGCCATGAGGGGTAGTGATTTTGACAATTTTATGATTTTAGGGTTCAATTCACTACCTATATTACATTCTTCTATGTTTGTCCCTGTGGGTTCTATTTTTGGTTTTCTAGCAACATCATTAAAATCAAATAGTTCTTCTAAAAGAGCATGTCCTCTAGGGAGAAAATTATCTTTAAGTTGCAGTACTTTAAATTCTTGTTTTTTTGGGTCCTTATGTATTTCAGTTTTTTGTACAGTTTTATTTACAGGAAATTTCTCCTCATAGACAATAGTTTGTTCTAAATCACTATGTACAACAGTTTGACTGTCTATTTCAGTTTCCAAATCTATGTTGCAGTCTTCAAATTCATCTTTTGATTGCAAAAATCTTTCAATCCATTTGTCATTCCCAAAAACTTGCTGGTATCTCATGTTATCAAGCACTATAGAGTGATGCTTTACTTCAACTGTGTATTGTTTGTTTGGATGAGGTAATTTGCAAGTGCTGGCTGAAAAAGCTAGTCTATTGGCCAAAGCATTCTGGAGCCTAGGGATAACAGCAAGGTCATACTCTTCAAATGATTTTGAGGAAATCAATAACAACATTTCGATATTCTCTCAATCTGGGGCGTTTAGCCAAGTATTGTCCTTTGATTTGTCTAATGATAAGATTAGAGTCTCCCGGGACAGAAATCCTTTTGGCACCTATCTTTTTAAGCAACTTGAAGCCTAATAATAATGCCTCATATTTTGGTATGTTGTTTGTACATAGAAAATTTAGTTTATAAGAGTAGCCTTGAGCCTGATTAGTTGTCGGATTATATAACCAGATTCCTGCCCCTGCTCTTGTTTTACCACATGAGCCATCAAATGTCATATTCCACAGAGGTTCTGTTTCAGAGTTTTGCTGCATAGTGGGTACTTGAGTGTTATGTTTTTCATCAGATTCATTTTCTGCTTGTTTTACCTAAGTATCTATGTCTCCAACATTGTCATTATATAGAATGAAGGAATCAAGATCAGTGTGGACTGAGTAGAGGGGATAATTTTCTAGCCTTTCTTGACTACTCACCATGTACTTCATTAATGTTTCTCTATGTAGTCTCCTTGATTGACCAAATACTGGTATTGTGGCATATGTCATATCCATTTGAAGCGTTCCCTGCAACTTAGCCCCCCAAGACCATGATAACAACATACCTTACTTAGGAGGGATATCTACTACTACAATGTCCATCACTAAACTTTTGGCTGGTATCTGGGCTAGTGTGACACAAAGGTCCTTAATTAGACCTAGACATTTAACCTTGATGGAGTCAAAAGAATACAAATATTTATATGGTCTAGTGATTTCCAATTTGAGTTTCTCCATAACAATTTTTGGCATGAGATTATGTGATGCACCTGAGTCTAACATGGAATTATGAAGGATCTTATCATGAATATTAAGACTAACATAAAATGGAGGAACACCTCCTTCTTGACGCTTTCCATCCACCTCTGGTCCAAGCAAGAGTTCAGGTTAGTCATCACTTAAATTCACTGTATTTGTGTTTTCTCCTACATTGAGTGCCTTTAAAACTTGAGACCTATAAACATTCTTGTTCACCAATTCAGTAAGGGGAATATAAATCTTAAGTTTTGCAATTTCATTCTCAATACTGAAGGGTACTTGATTTTTTAGCAAGTTTGAAAAATCTGTTTTATTAGCTATGGTCCTTGTTATTAGTTTAGTTTGTTTACTTGTAGTAGGCGTTTCAATTTGGACAGATTTTGTTGAGATATCAATTGTTTTCTTGGTAATATTTTCTGTATTTCTCTTTTCTGCATTGTTGTCATTTCTCTTTGAGCTTTCAGCTATTTTCTTAGGATCAAATTCTAAATTTTTCTTTCCAGAATTGTTTAGATATTTTTTGTTGGAGTTGTCATTGTTTTTCTTGCTCCTGAGATTATATTGTCTGTGAACTTCTAATAAAGCATTTTAAAAACCATGTTTATAATCATCGGATTCTTTAGATTCCAGTTCCATTTGAGTCAATAAAAACAATTCTTGTTCTTCTTTTGTAAGAAAAACATAATCATCTTCATTAGTTCCCATCAAATTTATCTGATTTTCCTCCACTTATTCTATCACCTCCCTACCTGCCTCTGCATAATTTTCTTGAAATGGAGGCATAATTTGTTGATCTGGGCCTCTTTGTCTATTATGTTGAGGATTTCTTATAGGATTTGGATTTCATTTCTGTTGAGCAGGTGTGTTTTCGTTGATATTTATCCTTTCCATCATTCTTTCCATAGTCCTTACTAAAGAATCAATCTTGGCTTTTGCTGCAGAATTGGATGCTTCTTCTCTAAAAGTCACTCTCTTTTCAGTCCTCATCCTTGCTCTTTTAGCTTGGAGGTTGGCCTCTACACTCACAGTATCTCTTTGTATCCCTTCTAGAGTTTGAGAATTTATTTCCCTAAGTTTATAAGACATTTCTACATCAAAACTATCTGGGAATTTGATTAAGGATAAGTCCTAAGGTGGTTTGAGATTGACATGAATTGCATTATATGTCTTGTTGAATCTAGTGCAGTAATCTTGAACACCTTCCCCTACTTCACTCTTGATATTTTCATATTATGATAAAATTTGGAGAGGGTTCTTTTTTACTTCCCACCTATTGAGAAAAGTTTGGTGAAATGTAGGGAGATCAATTATACTATTTGCAGGTAAAGATTTGAACCACTTCCTGACTTCTCCTCCTAGACTTTGGGCAAACATTCTAAGTTTAATGCTTTCTTCATCCACCTCTTTCAAATAAAAACAATCATTTATTTTATCTAAATGTTGTTGGGTTGTTAATGGACCAGTACCATCAAACAATACAATTTTGGATTGATAGTCTTGTGGCATATTGGCCAGTGGTGCAGGTAGCACCAGAGGAGCATATCCGCCAGCCATGATTGGTGGGGGAAAAACAGGGGGATTGGCAAAGAATGGAGGTGGAGGAGTAGAGATTAATGTAGGGACTTGAACACTGGGTGAAAGGGTGACTGAAGGGGTGGGGTTTGTAGAAAAAGTAGGAATAGATGATTGAATGTGTATAGAATGAGATGGAATGACAAAGGCTGCTATAGTTAAGGCAGTTAATTCCATTTACTGTTGAAGGTAAGCACTATCAATCTCTGAAGTAAGATCTGTGAACAAATCCTAAAGGGTTTCAAAATGCTGTAGGAGTTGAAAATCTATTTCAGTTTGGGAAAGAGATACTCTTATAAGACTTCCTTGCCAAGCTGATGGATCAAATATAGTGTGACCTTTCCAATTCTCTGATTTAGTCCTGAATAAGCCTTGTTCAAAGTGAGTATCAAATTGAATAACTTGTAAAGTAACAAAATTTTGAGGGAGGGAATTTTCTCTATGAAGAACCCTGTTACTAGTCCGACTCTTAGTTCTTGGGGTTTTTCTCAAAATCTTCTCAGGGTTATCCACTGTAGCAGGAGGAGTTAGATCTGGGTGGGTTTTGGTGGATATTCTTTTGGGAGCCAGAATTTAGATTTGAATCACAGGCAAACTGATAACATGCAAAAACAAAAAAAACCAATCTTGGGAGTTATTTTATCATACAAAGTTGTTTAACTGAGTAGTTTGAAATTTAAAATGGAATGGAAAATTCTCAATAGTCCCTAGTATGGTCGCCACTATGTTATCGTTATGTGATTTTAAAGATTGGCAAGACAAAAGGTCACAAAAGATACATCAAACCACTTATGAGTGTAGGAAATAGCCTTCCTAGACTCAGAGAGGGCTCTCTCTATACAATTATGTTTTAACTTTGCTTTTAGTGCTGGAATATTTTAGGCTATATATTAAGAATAAAAAGATTGTTTATTTGTTTGTTCATTTGGTTGGAGACAGATCATTTTTAAACATTTTCCATTGGGCAATGGAGTCAAGGGCCAGGTGGTAACATCAATTTTACAGAGCGTTTACAGGGCAAGCTACCTGTCCTCACTAGATCTTTAAAGTAGAATGATAAATGAAATGACAGATAATGATTTCAATTAGGATTACAAAGAATTTAAGTATTTTGTAATCGTACTTCAGAAGAAAACACGGAGATTGTAAATACTGATAGCAGTAGGGTGCTTCAATAACATCTTAAACTATAATTTTTGTTTTACAATGAGAAGTGAAAATGCATGGATAAGTAAAAAGAAATACATTAAACATAGAGAGAAAAACTTCACTAGGTCAAAACAGATCAAGTATCCTGTAAACTGTCCTTTTATTGATGCTCCAACTCAAAATTACAATGCTCCAAATAGAAAAATAGTTCAGATGACTAGGGTCCAACCCCTAATACTCCCAATGCATGGAGTATTTAAATAGAAACTACAATGATTTGCCTTGTACACTTGGAAATCTATTATTTATTACAATGAAGGAAAAATTGACTAATGTAGCTAAGGAGTAGCCACGCTGAGAAAACTGGGATAGGTGTCCCTCCTTTTCTAGAATGATGTTGCCTGAAGTGTTAGTTAGACTGGAGTGGTTTTGTTGACGTGTCTGGTGCTGATTCAAACCTGTATGACTACTCTAGTCATCCTTGTATCCTTCTTCTTGGTAGTCACATAAGTCACTCCACGCTTCCCCTTCAGGTATCTTAATTTTGATTAACCTTCGGTACACCTCATCAGCATCAGTGTATTTGGAAAATGGTGGCTTGAACAAAAATACATGCTTAAGCTCATGTTGAATGTAAATCTGATTGCTGATTGCTTCTAATAAAGCTTTTCCTGTTATGCTGCCTTTGATGTTTGACAGATTTGCAGCATCTGTGGCTATACCTTGAAGCTTCTTGACATAATCCCCTCTGTCCATGAGTTTTTCATTTATAACAAACAGAGAGGGAAGACCCTTTTGATGCAGAGGCTGCATTCTGTTAAAAAACCTATTTACTGTCAACTCTAAAACTTGGCACTTTTCCTTCAGTTGCACATTTAAACTCTTCTTTGTCAACACCTTCTTTACTTGTAGTATGGTCCCTGTCCTATCTGCCACTCCCAAGTCTTCCAGATCATATTTGTTTCTTACATTCATGAACTTGATAATTCTGTTTGCTGTCACTGGCATATCTCCCAACGCTGTGTGGTGGATGAAATGGCTTCTTTGGATTTTTCTAGCAACTCTTTCTGCTAAAAAATAATTTAGATGCTAGGTAAAATTTCATTCATCCGATCTATGATATTGTGCCAAATGATTTCCTTAATCCTCCCTAGAGTATTCCCAATGGAGGATTCTTTTTCTAACTTCTGAAGCTTCTTAATCAATGCCTTTGTTCTCTGCATCTCTACCAAGTGGTTGTCTTTAGCCCTTTTAATTTGATCTTGTAGCACACTAACTTGGGATTCCACCCTTTTAATTTCTTCATTTTGTAGGTCCATTCCCTCCATATATCTTGCCAACTATTCTGTCCTGCTTCCTACTCCTGTTGCTATACCTACTGGAGTAGTTATGGGGAGGGTCGTTAGAGCAAGGGTCTCCATTGTGGTGATAGAAATCTCTGCTTCTTTTTCTTTTTCCTGCACCATCTTTTCCATCTCTGTCTCCATCTGTTTGATTTGGATGGACTACTCTACTATAAGTTTCATCATGTCAGCTTTTATGCTCTTTGTTTCCTCTATTTTCTTGGTCAGTGGGTCATGTGTAGTAGGCAGCTTGAGTTGCTTCTTCAGACCTGTGATGTATAGCTCTTTCTTCTTTATCACTTGTTCAACTGCTTTGGTATCTGAGGGGTCATACCCAATTTTTATTATTAAGTCTCCCAAAGACTTAATCTTGGTGTCCTTTGATAATGATGAAATTCTCTCCATCTTCAACTAAGATTGAGCATTTGAAAGGGCTACCTGCATTTTGAACAAATTCATGGAAGTGCTGGTCAAAGTAGATGAAATCATTTCACCTATTTTCTTGTGCATCTCCAGCTGATCAATTGGATGCACATTTTTGACATCAAACTCAAATGAAGTCTGCTTGTAGTCTGTTGGAGTTTTAGGCTCTTATGTTTGTGCCTCCAAAAATGCCATATGCATCTTGCCCTTCTCTGAGTGAAAGGCAGAGAGAATTCTGCCTTCTGTAGTTGCTCTTTGCTTCCAAAACTGAGCATAAGTGCTCTTCTTGAGCATTTCATTCCTAATTTTGATTTCCCTGAAGGTATCAAATACAATTTCTTCTTTCTCTTTAGTCACCTTTGTAGATGAGGACACTTGAAGAGTTTGTTGTCTTTCTAAAGTAGGAGTAGAAGGAAATGATTGTCCTCCAGCTGGTGAAGAATCTGGAATACCAATTATTTTGATCACTGTCTATGGTGGTGATCCTTTATCTATATCCATGTGTTGTTTTCTCGCTTTCTTTCTATACTTCAATTTGAACTCTTTTATGGAAATATTAGTTCCTGGTGACTGCTCTTCTCTGGATCTCTTCCCTGTATTCCTTGCTCTAGCTCTTTTCCCTTTTTAGATCTTTCTTCAATAGTTTTTTTCTCCTGTGGCCTTGGGGTTTGTGCACTGGATGAGGAGATTAACTGCTCCTCCGCCTCCTGTAATGTAATTGACATCCAATCTGTTTGGTTCATGTATTTTTTGATTTCAGGTCTTAGATTGTGGATGTAGGCCGTGGATTTATTTTCCACCATCTTCCAAGAAATAATACCCCAAGGGTCATAAGACCAAGTGAAGCTATGGGTGAAATTCATCTCTCTTAGTCTTCTATCTGCCTCCTCCCCTGCAACTCTACTATTGAAAATGAAGGGACCAATTTGGGACTTGATCCTGAATTAGGATTTCTTGTTAGCTGCTACGAAATGCATCTCAATTGCACTGATCATCTGTCTAATATACTCTAATGCAAAGATCCTCATGGGGAGGAACTTTGGTAGCTTGTAGGGGGCCAATTCACAACCATACACTCTTATTTCAGTGTAGTTTTGATATAAGTACCAATCACTAGTTTTGGCTTGATCAGATAGCTGCATAATTTTTTTTATGTCTTCACTTATCCTTGGTTCTGTAGTTCCGATGAGGAGGCTCATTGTTGGGTTTACAAACATTTCCACAAATGTCTTGTATCTGAAATACTTTTGATCTTTCATAACCAAGGCTTTCCAAAATATCACTAATTGAGGCTCACCTTGATCATTCATTTTGCTCAATGAAAACTGAAACCCGTCTGCCTGAAAATACACAAACATGTAAACCAACACTGAGGAATAATGGAAAACTTATTCTGTGAAAAATTTGACAAGATTTTCATGAATTACATCTGCTAGAAACTGGCTGAAGTTGAAAATGATTGAGGGCTTGGATTCAGTGGAGAGGATAGATAAGAAAGATATAATAGCATCATCAAGCCATTGATCAGAATAATAGCCAAGTAGGTATGAAAGAACTGAGGCAATATGTCTGGTTCTATCAGGGAAAAAAAAGGATGAATAAGGAGGGTTTTTTTCCTGGCAGAGGTGTGTTCTCAACCATGAAAAGCTCTACTGTTTTAACTCTTTTGGAGAAATCAAGTTTTTGGTACATTTCAATCAAAACTTCATGTGAAAAAGGAACAACTCCTTCAATAACTAGGGCCTGCATCAGTTGCATGACTGATTGAGCATCAATTGTGCATAAAATATGTCCTGTTGGGGCCATCATTTCCCTTTGCTGTGGGTTGTAACATGGTTGGAACGTCCTGATCAGTTCTGGACAACTCTGTGTTTTAGGAAAGATATAGAAAGGCAAGTTGTGGGACTCCTCCATTTCCTCCATGAATTTGTCCTCGCACCAGCAATATATATTAAATAGATCAAATTCTAAGAGGGCCTCATGGATCTTGAAATCCCTGTTAGCCAATGGTAAATGATCTAAATCTAGTGGTGGGTGCACCATTGGGTTGAATATTTCTGGTTCTTTCTGCTTAGGTGCCATTGCTGTCTATTCTATAACAGAAAAGGATAAAAGAAGTGGGATTTTTAGTGAGGGAGAAAGAAAGGGATTTGAATAGAAATGGGATTCAAGAATAGGAATTGATGATCACTGCTTGAAAATTAGTAATCCTGGACTGTGTTGCTATTCTCTTTCTCTGCTTTGCATTCTCTACAATATATGAATGGAGTGGGAGGAAGCGCCTTCAAGTGAACAATAACATTTAAAGTTTGAACTCGGTGCTACTTTGGTGGTTTTATGATTTGAAATTAGGTTGTTGGATTGGTTTAATTTGGCGCGGTTCCACTGGCTAACGACCCGACCTCATTTATTGCTCAACGGTGGGAATGGGAATGATTGGATGGATGGGAGAGTTTGGCACGGTGAGGTGGCAAGTGTTCAATGGTCGCTTGGGTGAGTGGTTTGGATGATACCAGATACAACTTTTCGGGGGTCCTGCAGAGTGGTAGGCGGTATGAGAGGGAGCGTGCGAACTGACGAG
>APFE030043396.1:2573-52573 GCA_000404065.3 Pinus taeda | reverse complement strand
TGAGTTAAATATTTCTACCTAGACTCACGAGTCCTTGTTTCCCAAAGTACGAGCTCTTCTTTAATCACGAGGCTTCTTCAAAATCAGGGATGACTCTTCTGACTGAGGCAATCATATTAACATGTTAATCTCCCTCATAATGGGAGAACCTTCTTGCTTGAATGATGTCATCTGCTTCACTATAAAAATCAAGTCTTACTCTAAGTTTGTCAGCTCCTTAGTTCTTATTCTAGACTGCATTTAGAAAGTCTTCTTGGCTATGCTTCATTCATTCTTCTGTTTCCAAAACCTAGGTTATCTTAGTTATTTTCTTGCAATCCTCACTAGGAGAATATGAGAGGACAATTATAACCAAGAAGAAAATAGATAGACAATATACTAATCAAAACTTAAATATAATAACAATAGTCTTAATCGAAAAGAAAAGGTATACAATACTTATCTTTTTTAGAATAGTCAATTCCCTATTAATCTTGGTTCTTTGTAAATTTTCATCATTCTTGTCCTCTCATCAACATGATTTCATATCTATCATTTCCAAGAGCTAGAACTTCTACTCACAGTACAAATTATTAGTCCTAGAGTTTTTGTAGTTCATACTTTTGCTAGGGTTTACAAACCCTAGATGTCTCAAAATCTACAAACCTCAAAACCTGCCATCTTTAAGATTTGAAAGATGTATACTAATATGTTAGCCATAAACCCTAAAAATGTCATTGATAGGTATTATATACATGAGATGTAGTTCATTGATGTCTTGATCACAAAACTTAGTTTCCATATGCAAGGAAAAGATCTGAATGCTAATGAGATCAACACCTAACATATTGATTATGTTCTTGTTATTAAAATAGGATACATGCGTTGTAGCACAAATCCATGCTCTAGATGAAATTAGGATCCTTTAGTTGCAAGAGAACTTGAAATGGAATTACAATCTATATCTACGCCTAGTTATTAAGAGATTATACATACCTTTACAACCTTAATTGTTCTCCATTCTTGCCTTCGAGTATGGTACTATATTTTAACTTCCTTGGGTTGCTTCAAAGAGACATGCTTACACTAATTCAACCCTCTCATTCAATTCTATCCATACGAATTCTAGAACTAGGTCTTCATATGGTCTTCAACAGGTCCAAACATTGATATTAGAGTTATCCACAAAGGATAGCATCAATCCTTTGATTTACTACCCATATTCAGATATATAACTTGAATGTCATTACATAGATCCAGTCCCTTGTAACAAAGATAATATGATTTTTATTCAACTGATGTATGTGGTCTTCCTCCAACATAGGTATATAAATCCTTCATCTTTCAAACCACGATACAAGCCACAGGGATGCACCTAAGAATAATTCAGTCTATAAGAGAGATGTCATAGATGGATTTGGCACACTTTTTGTCATAATTTATTTGGGTTGTTATAAAGAAATATCCTTGAAATGCTTCAAAGACTAAGATAATGAGACTTGTATTTATTTTTCATGGCTAGGATTTGTTTCCAACATGTCATTGTACTTAATTTAAACTTCTGATCTAGCTTCTCATAGGAATCATACTCATAATTCTAGGCTAGAATTTGCACGGTGATAATATTTTAAACAAGAATTTTGTACTTGAACCTTGACACTTTTCTCACATAGGAAGCACAATCCCTTTGTAACACTATGTAACTTCAAACATTGGATAGGAGGAGTCTCAGAGAGCTTGTCACAACAATAGCACTGTGATTATAAGCCATAACAAGTATTTAGAAAGAGATTTAAACTCTTATCCAATTTGGATCATAGATTATTTTTATAAAGGTTCGCATGTTCTATTTTAGAGATAATCAACTTCAACCTTCATCAAATTGATCATTTATTGTACGATGAATATTATCATGGAAGAAACTTAGCTTTAACCATAAATATGATCTACATAATTTCACAGTTGTATATGTGTTTTTCCTTAGTACAAAGTATAGAGAATCCACATAAAATCAAATCTTCAAATCCGCACTAAGAGAGGTGAACACTTTTATGAATTCCACAAATAACATATGGTCCTTTGTTATAGTTGTTTACCATAGGTTTGGGCTCACACTAGTACAAAATTTGGTCCTTCCTTAAAGTACAAAGTTATTTTCACATAAATCGGTTCCTGAACAAGTACTAGCTTAATCTAACTTCTTTGATTCATATGTACAAAACTCAAAAAAATTCTTTTATCAATTCGACCATCTAGATCAGATTTCTCTTCAAATTTTTTTAGTTTAAATCTGATATCATGTTGAAATTCCAATGCAAGGGAGAATTTCTAATCATGGTTAGTTATTTGTGACTATATATATATATATATATATATATATATATATATATATATATATATCTTCTATTTAGTTTTTACTTCATTCATTAGGTCATCAAACAATTACATATGTACTATGCATAAAAGAGACAAGAGGCATCAAATATTAGGCTAGAAGCTAGGGTAAAACCCATAAGGGGAAAACTTGTCAATCCTTTCCTTATAGATTCTTCATCAACAAGAGAAATCCAATTCAAACTAACGAGGGTTCCAAATTCCAATTCAGCCCTCCAAAATTTTCCATGTTTTTCCATAAGGTAGTCAACCAATTTGTCATATGTCTATCATTTAGATGCATCGTCCCATAGATATATGTAGCTCATATTTCACAGAAGACATATCATTCCTATAGCTCACATTATACATAGAGATTAGCCTTCCTATAACTTGCATGATACATATAGATTTTCCTTCCTATAATTCACATCATAAATAGAGATAATGTTATTCTTGTAGCTCACATTCTCATAGAAACATGGTGTCTTACCAAGCATGTGTACCACCGAAATGTGTGCCTCATATTTCCGAACTATCCTTCCATAGATGTGCATTGAATTGCTTGCTACATGGAGGACACTAGGTTCCAATATAAATTTGTTTGTTCATGCGAAGGGACGCGTCCTTTGGGCAGGTTGATTTGTCTTTCTTAGAGGGCTGACTTGGAAATTTGGTTAGACAAATGACTATGAAAATTTTTGAAATTTATTTATTTTGCAAGGGTCATGAAGAAAATTCCCTTCTAAATTTTCTTTTTTACAATATAAAGAAGGAAGAACATGCTTTGACAATAATAATAATAATAATGATTTTTCTTCTTTTTATTTTTACATAAAATACATATTGATATAGTGACATTTATGAAGACCAGACCTAGTTACAACTCCAACGCTTTGAGTCCCTACAAGGGGTGGATTGAACCTAAGCCCAATCCTTTGGACTCCAAGCCTTTAAATAATCCTCTTGTATAATGGAGTCTTGGAAAGTGCAACCTATAATTGCTTAGGAGAGTTGTATTCTCTAATATTCATATTGTGGGGCAATGCTTGCCATGTCCATTAGAAATATTGTGAGATTTTTTATCCTAATTATCTAAAAGTATATTCAAAGTGGAGGATGGCCTCCACTATCCTCTTGTAAACTTCCACTACTTCAAGATACTCTACCACTAGAATTGCATGAGTGGAGGTGTGTATGGATGGGTTAGGGTGTTCATCCCTAATCCACAATGGTTCTTTCGACTCTCCATCTATGGTATTCTTTACCTATTCGGCTATGGTACCATCATACTTTAGCCAAGATGTTATGGAAAATACTTGTGCATCTCACACATATGGGTTTGGATCCCATATGGTTAAATCTATAAACACAAGGTTGTGAAGGTAGAATTCAATAACCTTAGTTTTTTCCTCCATACTCTACCATAGGCGAAAATCAATGAATTCTTTGGTTTCCTTCATAGGGATGGCCCCTTTTTGTACAATCATCTTTATGCGAAATTAACACCATTGTTGTTTTAGGAATAATGAGTAACCATTTGAAGGTTGTCTACAACTGATTTCCTCTAAAGAGAGGTGTGCCATAGTTTCTAAAGTTGTTTCCATGGTTGCAACCCGAGTCTCACTTGTTTGTTGTAATTAGATCATTAGCTTCTTATTCTATTTCTCAAGTTGTTCCCTCCTATTTGCGTCACACACACTTACGAATTATATTTCTTCTCTCATTTTATTCATCTCATCCTACATTATTGTAATATTGACTACACCTTTGGACTGGGTGATCCTCTTCCACCGGTGAGTCTCTACTTTTTATTTCTCCACCTTGAGTAATCATTGTGAAACTAGGTGCTTAGAAATCACTCTTCTTGATGTTCCTACAACAGGTCGAAAGAAAAAAAGGAAGGAGGTTTCCTTAGGGCTAGTTTCTTAGCTACCATTTCAATTTCCTGTAATTTTGCAAATTGCTCCCGGAGCAGGACACCTATTCCTGTAGATGGGAAACCTACCCATGTTACTGTACTTTCTTATATGTTCCTTCAAGGGGTGATTACATTTATTCTAGTTGTAACTTTGTATCTTGTAACTTTTTCTCATTTACATCTTGTAGCCTTCCTTTTTTTTGACTACGAATCTCCTCAATAGTGATAGGGATATAAGAAGGAGGCTTTGGCTTACCAATGTACATTATATTGGTGCTTTTATTTCTAGTGTACACAATTTTTTGAGTAGACCTACTATTCTTTGGCTTGGTGGGAGTGTTGAGGCATGCTAATGTGGTTGTAATTTCCTTCACTTATTCCTCTAGGGTTTCTTCTTCTTGTTGTTTTTTAGGGCTAACCACTGGTTTCCATTTCCACTCCTTGGTGGAAATCTTCTGATGTTTTTCAAATGCTACATGGGCCTCTAGGAAGTCCTTCCTGTCCATATCCACAAAATCCATCTAAGGAATGGGATGCTGAGGATTTTCTAATGCATATATGAATAGAAATTTAATCAGTATGTGTCGGGCCAAGTAACTTTTCTTACCATCCTTGACCTTGATGCTCATCACATTGAGGGATTGAAGGAGGAATTATGATATACTTAACAACTCATGAGTCAATAGGTTAGCTTGAAATAAAAACTAATAGAGGAGTCTAAATTGGTATGCATACACTATGCTCAATCTACCCTCACAAGATATGTATTCAATAATATGGTAGACTACCTCATCCTAAGGGTAAGGCAAGATTTCCCTTCTGATTACATTATTTACGTCATTTGGTTGTTAATTATGGAGGAAGAATCCTCCCTTGGCACTGATATCCTCTTGTCTCTCTTCCTTGCTCCAATGTATCTCCTTAGGGAGAGTGGTGACCCTACTGATTGAATCTTCACTAACATATATCATCAATCCCTTGATTGCAGTTATCAAGTTTTGGCCTTCAAGGTTTTTAAAGTTCATGGAAAATTCTAAAGCAACTTCATCATCAAACCCTATGATATTTTCAAAGAAGCCCAACTAATGATAGTTTTCTAGGATGGGCACAACTTCAAGATTCAAATGAATTATAGTGGTATCAGTTGATTCTCTTCTATTAAATCCACCCCCCATCATGTATGAAAAGATATTTAGGAGTCTGGTATTTGATCCCACAAGTTTCGAAAGGTTTTAAGGAAGGGGAAAATAATATTCCTATGTTGCTATATGAATCACAATTTGTTGTGGTAGTAGAGGATTATGCTTTCTATAATCTTTAAAAACTGCACAATCTTCAACTAAATTTGTAAAAAAAATCTTATCTATTCATAATCATACCACTCAACATGTATACATGCAAAAAAATTGATTAATTGTTCCTCTGTTAAATCACACCCTTGACACACAAAATCTGATGACTAATAAATTCCGACAATTAAGAACCAAACTCGGTGCCACATGTGCATAAGATGATGGAAATAATTTAGATTTGTGATTTATGAGAAAAGAAACCTCTTTTACACTAATTGGGGGTCTATGTGAGTAGTTTCAAAGGTTCTATATACTCTTGTAGCTACTTGAGGTATATTTCTTATAGCTCTACAATTCTAAGCTTGATACCATGTAGCTTTCTTTTGTAACAATGAAAAACTCATCATGGGATTATTAACACTTGCTTGCACCCAAAATGTTGAATGGAAACAAGTAGTGAGATTGAGTTGATCTCTCAGTTAAGTGGAGATGATTTCCTCATCCACTTTATATAACTATTAAACCATTCTCTTTTTGCACAAACAACATTTTCTTATGCTTTAAATGAATTCATAGGGTGAGTGCCAGAGATTTTCATACCCAATGCTTACCTTTTCATGATGTTGGAGGTTTCTTCTTGTGTACTTGTAGGTGTTTCCAAGGTGCTACTAGTGAACAAACAATCTTGTAGCAACTTATAGGAAATCCTGTAGCTGCTCAAGCCCATTTTTCAAATATGGAGTGAGTGATTTTACTGATATTGTTGATTTGGAGATGTTGACCCTTTTCTAGAGGTTGTGATATTCTTTAGGAATGTTTCTGTTGCTTTGGAACTTAAGCCTATGAGATCTCTACAAGTTGCTACATGACTATGTAGTATCCTATTGCTTTAAAAAAGGTCCCTCATGTTCACTAAAATACTTTTCTAAAATATAAAGGAGACTTGATAGTTCATGGAGGAATTAATGGTGGTGATGGAGAGAGTTTTTGTTGTGGATGTGGTGGAAAAACCAAGAAATAGAGTTGTTGTAGGGTTAAAAATGGAAAAAAAATGAAGGAGGAACTAGGGTATGGTGTATGGTGCATGGTGATGGAAGAGTTGGATGTTATGATTCTTTGGTGTTTTCTCCAGCTCAGGTGCCAAAAAATTCCTCAACCTGTACCTTTTTCTTGAAACTAGGTCATCCCGTAGCAATTCAAGGAAGCTAGAAAAAAATGTATGGGAAAGAGTTGGTGATGGAGGTTTGATGTGGTGGATGATGAAAGAAGATGGAAAATAGTGCAGGGGTACCAACTGGGCCTTTTGGGAATTCTTGAGTTGATATCTTCGGCTGATGGTGCAAGCATGTCTTATTGTTTTCTTCTGTGGTACCTGCACATAAGTCAAGGTGAGAAAAAAACATTTTTTTATTTTTTATCATTTTTTCTTTCTTTTTGTATTCCAATTTTTTTAGGCCTACTAGCTACCTCATGGAGGTTTTTAGCTAGGGGGCCTACCCCAGGTGCCTTGGAGGAGGGTTTTCACCTAGAGTTCTTGTTTTTATTTTTTTTATACTTATAGACTACCTCAAGTGCCTCAAAGGAGGTGTTCACTTGAGGTTATTATTTTTCCCCCTTTTTTTTAAGAGATGATTAGGGATTAAATGGATTGGGAGCCTTAATGCTTTTAATCTTTTAATAAAATTCATTTCCTTTCTTTTTTAATTGTTAAACTCAACCCTGGATAGGGGATTATTGTAGACTTACAATGACTATCCATTGACTAACAGTGGAACTTATTCCTAATCTATAGTCATGATTTCAAGTGATACATTATCATAACACTTCTCAACCAAATAAGGCCCCAACCATTTGATCATGAAACTACCTTTGAAATATTTAAACCTAGAGTCATATCAGAAGGCCCAATATCACTCTTGGAAGGCTTTGATTTTGATGTGCTTTTCATGCCAGAATTTTCTTTGCAATTTGACTACTTTAGTGTGCAATAAGGCCTGCATTTTGTACTCATCTAGTGCATTCAATTGCTGCAATATATCATCCTATGCTTCAATTAAATCAATATCATGTTGGGATTACATCCTCAAGGTGCTGTACTCAAATACAATTGACAACAAAGCTTTATTATCATAGATTAACTCATAGGGGGTAAATCCAGTGGTGGTATTCCAGGTAGTGTTGTAGGCCCAAGTGGCCTCAACAAGTATTTTTTCCTAGTCCTTTTTGTTGCTACTGGTCACCTTTGTCAGAGTTCTTTCCAATTCTCTGTTGGTAACCTCCACTTTTCCATTTTCTTGAGGGTAATATCGAGTAGACTCTTATTTCAAATGTTGTGTTGCTACATTATCTCCTTAATCAAATTGGAGGTGAACTAGGAGCCTTGGTTTGTCACCAATTCTATTGGAAACCAAACTTGTAGAAGATATTTTCGCTTAAAAACATAGCCAATTTCTGTTATGTTGTTGCTTATACTAGGGAGTATTTCTCTAGGCCCTTGTGAAGGGTTGGATAAAAGTATCTTGCTTGCAGAATTTTGTGAGATGTCCTCTTTGCAACAAAATAGCTCCCACAGGGTCCATGATGGCAAGATGAGAGGATGTCATAAAATTCATATTCCATCACACATCTTCTCAAAATCTGATTAGGGCTCAGCTTGAATAGGTTTCCCCCAATATAAGTGTAAGAGGTACTCTTTTTGACAATCTTGTTTTTTCCTTTGAAGATAGGTAAGGAAGGAACGGGAAAGTAGCTAGAAAATTGGCAATGTTGGTGAACCATGGAGATATGAGTGATAGCCAAGAGATGCTCATAGATGCTCATATGGGAGCTAGTCATATATCAATTTCTCATCCGTAGACAAGGTTAGTCTTGATAGAAAATTGACAAAAACATTTTCCTTTCCAAGTTTGTTAACAATAGTCAAGTCAAATTGCTACAACAATAATAACCACCTAATTATGCGAGCATTCACATTTGGTTTTTTCATTGAGTACTTGATTATTGCATGGTCAGTTTGAATGAAGAATTGATAACTAGTGATGTAATGTCTAAATGTGTTTAAAGAATGTACAATGGAAAAAAAAATCTTTTTCAATTATTGCATAGTTTAACTCAAAATTAGAAATTTTTTCACTGATGAAATAATAGGGGAGTTTACTTTCAAGTTGTCCCAATCATCTTGTCTGATGAATTTGTATGGATATGAAAGGGAAAGGTCCATTTTAAACCTTTGAGGATAGGTGTTTTCATTAGTTTTTATTTAATTCTCTCAAATGCTTCTTGACGTAAATATGTCCAACAAAACTCAACATCTTTTTCCAGTAATGAAAATAGAGGAGAAGCAATTTTGCTAAAATATTTGATGAACCTTTGATAATATATAGCAAGCCCTATAAAACTTCTAACGTATTTTTGTTTATGGGGAAAAAATACATTTTATGATGGCTGTTTTGTTAGGGCCCACTTGGATTCCTTTTGAAGAGAGGAAATTCCCTAAGATAATCCCTTCATTCATCAGAAACAAGCATTTCTCACGACTTAGGGAGAGGTTCATATCTTCACACCTTTACAAGACATTGGTTATGTTTGAGAAAGCCTCTTGTAATAATCCCCATAGGATGTAAAATCATCCATGTATTTTTCTTTTGAATCATGCATAAGATCAAAGAATATACTCAGGTCAACCCTTTGGAAGAGGGCTGGGGCATTGCACATGCCAAATGGAAGAACTCTATATGAAAAATTCCCCCATGTACTTGTGAAGGTATTCTTATCATAATCCTTAGGACTAATCTAGATTTGGTTGTATCCATTGAATCCATCCAAAGAGGAGAGCTTTTTCCTTGCAAGAAGATCAATGACTTGGTCAATAAAAGGTAAAGGGAAAATGACCCTTCCTAGTGGCCTTATGGAGTTCTATGTAGTCAACACAGATTCTCTATTTTCCATTTTTCTTAGGGACAATGACTAGGGGAGACACCCATTCACTATCCAATATTGGATAGATGAATCCTACATCCAACAATTTCTATAATTCGTCTCTCAGAATATTTTTAATGCGCAGTTCATTTTCCATTGTGGTTGGTGAATAGGTTTATGTCCCTCCTTGATATATATGGTGAGTGCACACATAAGGATTTACTCCTTTCATCCCCTTGTAGTCCCATGCACATGCATCAATTAGTTGTTTTGATACAATGAACAATTGGTGTTCTTAATCAACTAAGAGAAAAGGGTTGACTTTTGGTGTTTTAGAGGGGTTGATTTCTATGGTTTTCACATTATTTTTCTTGTTTGGTAGGGGTCCCCCAGGCCCAAGTTTTGTCCGATTCATGTAAAGACTCCGCATCTTGAGGAGTGGAGCACGATTAGCGTAGGGTTATAAGAGTTAAAGGGACTTTAGTGCGGGTCAAAGACCCTTCTTTTGTAAAGGGATGAGATTATTTAGAGTATTTTGATCTCTGCCCATGGTTTAAGGACCATGGTATTGTAAGGGTAAAAGAATATATAATGCAATGTATTAGCAAGTCTAAGGGAATAAATGGAGATGATATGTTTTTGAGTCTGTAATTAGGATATATTTCTATATTCAGGTGAAGGGGAAGGCTCCTGTAGCTGTGTGCATGGAGACCTTGGTAAGTCTGCAACTGTGTGTGTAGGACCCTATAGTTGTGTGCACAGGGTCAAAAAGATTGCATATACTTGAACTAATAAAGAAGAATTTGAGACAGATCTATTTAATTTCTTATGTTCACAAAGTTTCTGTGTTTTAGCCTATTTATGATTTGTTTTGTACATTTCTTCTGGAATTGCATCTTGAAGGTTCAAAACTATTTTATATGATGAATAATACATGTTAGACTAGTTACGCGCAGCTCGCAAGTTACTTAAATATGAAAATGATTTACGACTATAAATATAAGGATAACAATTCGTGAAGGTCAGGTTAAGCCCTAAACTAACTCTAAATCTGGGTCTAAGCCCCTAAAGCCAACAAATGGTTCTGTTTTTGAGACTGGGATCTATCTGAGGGATGTGTGATGTGAAGACTGACTACAAAAGAGATCCAAAATTGGGTAGATCAGAAGTTGCACAAATTTGCAGCACAGAAAAGAAGAAATCCATGCGAGTAAAAATAAAGGTGGTTACAAAGGTATATCTATATGGAACAACATGAGATTTTTTAGCATCATTCGCTAATGAGCTGCACTAGTGGCTTTGAAAGATACCCTGTTGGAAACACAGCAATCCTATTATGTGGACCCCATAGCTGATTAAGTGACTTAAGGAGTCTGAAAATAAGGTCGCAAGAGCTGTTGATAACTGGATCAATAGTATCCTCGGAGGCTTCATTACTGACTTCACAATTGACACAATAGGATCCTATAGTGAAGCTGAGTGCAGATTTTTCAAGGGTCCACGAGGTAAGTATTTGAATCTCTTAAAGCTTTGGATTAAGATGTTGTTATGTGAAAAGGGTGTTATGCCTATAGATTGATGTTTAAAAGAAGACAAACTGGATCTATGTGAAGAAGAAAAATATTTAGAGTTGATCGTGACAAATTTATTGAGGGTGAGTACAATCCATTATTGGGTGAATCAGAAAGAAAAGAAGAAAGGAGCAACCCTACTACACCTAGAGGTGTGGCATAGTCAGAAACTCAAGGCACTTCTAGTATTCCTCACCCATCTACTCCACCTCCAACTTCGCCTCCACCTCATACTCCTACACCTCCACCTCCACCTCCACCTCCACTATTCAACATGGCTAACGTAATGAAGGTTCCTGTTTTTAAGGGTCAAGGATCATAGGATCTTGATCAATTTTGGTTTGTCGCAAAAGCTATGTGGAATGCAAAACATATCAATGAAAAAAATATGAAGAAATCACATCTTGTTACAACGCTGCAAGACAGAGCGTTGTCGTGGTATATCAAATATAGTACGATGAATCCAACTGCTTCATTAGCTGTAATGAAGACCACACTGAACGCGAAGTTTAAGAAGCCCAAGTCATAGTGTATTATAGAAATAAAAGAAATTAAGCAAGCCATCAATGAGACTACCTCAGATGTAGATTAGAGGTTAGAATGTTTGATGGGACAAGCCAACTTCGATATCTCTGACAAATTGAAAAAAGAGTGGTATATAGTTGCGCTATTGCCACACCTCAGATTACCACTATCACAACAAAAGATTGGGATGCAAGCCGAAGCATTGGAAATCATGATGAAGTTAGAAGCATCATTGGTACAAGATACTTACATAAGGGTTCAATAGATACAATCCCAGTTAGCAAGCTTGCATATGGAGCTGCAAGACTTGAAGAAACGAAAGGAAGTTCGGTCTGAGATGCACTCAGAAGTATGGTGTCTAAAGTGTAAAAAGGAAGGTCACTATAAGGACCAATGTCCTGTCTATCCTGATTATTGGCTGGCGGAGGTTCCAATCTTTTGAAACTAGAGCCTAGTGCTGGACCAAGTATCAGACCAAGTGTATTGTGTAGTATTTTCCGAGTTGCAGGCCAACACCTAACTAATCAATGATATTTTCTACGGAAATATGTGCAAACACCGCAACAATTATTATGTAAGTTCTGTTGATCAGTAGAACATGATGGGAGCCATTATCGCAACTATGACTTCATGGTAGATTGATAGGATGAAAGTTGAAGGCTGCAAGCACGAAGATAATGGTTCACCTATGTTTCATGGAGGATTTCGAGGTCGAGGAGGAGGCGCTGGATGAGGATGGGGTAAGATCATATGCTATAACTGTGGCGAAGCTAGACATTATGCATGAGATTGTTAGAATCCCACTCACCCTTCATGTCAGTATTGTAGATAGTTTGACCACATTATAGAGGATTGCCCCATTTTAATGGCTAATATGTAGGAAAATAAGAATCAACAGTCTGCGCATAATTTACAAATGATGAGATCTGAACCGAGAAAGGATAACCCAAGAATTAATATAGTGACATGAAGTGGTGCGACTACTGGAGAAGATAGAACATAAGGTAAAAAGGCTGTGGAAGAGACATGGGTTAGGAAGGCACGAGAGAAAAGTACTAGGTTCAATATGTAGAATGAGAAGGCAACTTTCACAGAGGCAAATAAAAGTTTCATGGACCCAGGAGCTTCGACATCAATGACATAGGCACAACTAGTACCAAGGAAGAATTCTCCTGAAGTAGTTACTGCAGTGGAGAACCCTGATTCGACCATTCTAAAGTTCTTTCTATTGACATGTATGAATTTTCTAAGCGACCAGAAAGAAGTGGAACGGTTGCAAGAATTGATCAAGAACTGTGCCAGTAAAGAGAAGCGACAGCCTAAACAATGCGCAGTAAACAAGGTCAACAAAAATAAGAAAAGGATTGGCCAGGAAATGTGATTAACTGTGCATATTTTCAAATTTGAAATGGATCAAGTAATTCCGGACTTGGGATCGGATTTGAATGTCTTACTAAAGAAGACTTGGGAGTGGATGGGGCAACCAAAGCTGAATGGTCACCAATTTAGTTGTGCATGGATAACCAGCAGAATATTATCCCAATGGGTCAATTGCAGGGTGTTGTTGTAGACATTGAGGGAGTAAGCGTAATAGCAGATTTTGAAGTTATTGAGATTGTGGATGACAGTAATCCTTATCCGGATTTACTCAGAATCAATTAGAATTTTGATATGGATTCCATAATCAATCTAAAAAGGAGAAGTATGGTAATTGAAAAGAATGGTACTAGGTTCGTTGTTCCTTTAGATCCCTCTGAAGGAGTGGGATATACAGAACCCGTCCATGAAGAATACAGTGGTGAAGATATTTACCACACGTAGAAGTTAATTATGCTCGATGAGGAATGGATCAACCCCAATGTAGATGGATGCATAAAATGGGAGAAGGATAATTCATGTCATTCAGACTCGGATGAAGAATTGGAGAACTTGCAGAACCAGTTGCACGAAGTCTCTACTCCGCGCTGTAATAAAATGAAAAATATCTTTGCTGCATATCAACCGAGGTACATAATTTTCCATATTATGATGGGATAGGTGATGTCAGTTTATTTATGGATGAATTTGAAATTAATGTTCCCAAAGAATAATGATTTCAGGCCCTGGATATAGATTTGAGGCCTATGCCTGCGCGATGGTGGGGCCCACATAAGGATAATATAAGAGATTGGCGGGAGTATCGATGATTGATGAGGCTCATGTTTGGTCATGCAAACACAAGGATCGTAGAAAGTACAATGGCAAGGATGATCCTCGATATCACTTGTCTTGTTGGACTAAGGCATGGGGCAAAGAACCTCGACCGAAATGGGTACATGTATTTGTTCACACTTAGGATGTGATACCAATGAATTGGTATCTTGAAACAGAGCTGTGCCATGGCATCGCTGATTGGAATGATATGAAGGAAAGTTTTATATCGAACTTTAGCTTTGAGGATGGTTTTCAGTGTATACATGATGCCCTTCAAGAAATTAGAGTAGCAATTTTCTGGACACCTAATGAGCCAACGATGTGGGTACAACCCGACTGGAACGTGTAGTTGCAGCACGCACTGGAATGCTAGAATATGACTGATGAGGAAGGTGAGGAATATCCATGTAGCATTAATATTCTTGAGTCATAAGGACAACGTGAAGTGGAAAGACCCGATGTAACACAACCTGTTAAGATAAGGTAGGTCAACATAGGCTCAGAGGCGTAGCCCAAGGTAGTGCACATAGGAGATAACTGGGATGAATATATAGTAGGAAAGGTCGCCGAGTTACTGCATGAGTACCAAGAGCTGCTCCCAACGAAACTCACAGAATTAAAAGGCATCTTGGGAGGCATGGGCATCATGAAAATCACTTTGAAGCTAGATGTGAAGCCTGTAAAACAACGATCATATAGGCTCAAACCAAAATACAAGGAGAAGGTGAAGGAGGAACTTGAGAAGATGGTCGCAAATGGCATAATCGAACCTGTGGAAGAATCTGATTGGGTAAGCCCAATGGTAGTAGAGGAGAAAAATACTAAGGGAGAAATAAAGATTTGTGTCGATTTAAGGAAGCTGAATGACACATGCATCCAGGAATCGTTCCCAACACCATTCACAGATGAAGTTTTGGAAAATGTAGGAGGACAGGAGGCCTACTCCTTTACAGATGGGTTTTCCAGGTACCATTAGATTAAGATAGCGTCAATATATAAGATTAAGACCACCTTCGCTATTGAATGGGAACCCTGTCAATATACAATCATCCCATATGGGTTGAAGAATACACCGACGATTTTTCTAGAGTTGTCGTCGCAACATTTAAAGAATTCATTCACAAGTTTATGGAGGTTTAATTTGATGACTTGATAGTCTTTGGTCTGCTAAAGAAGCATGTCTTGAGGCTACGCTTGATGTTGGACATCTGCAGGGAGTATCAAATCTCATTAAACCTGAAGAAGTGTATTTTTTGTGTATCTTATGGAATTTCACTGGAAAACGTTGTCTGTAAGCAAGGGCTGATGGTAGATCCTGCAAAAATCATTGTTATTATTAATTTGGATCCACCGAAGAATATGAAGCAGCTACACACAAATCTTGGACACACTAGATATTATCGAAAATTCATTAAGGCGTACACGGAGATGGTTGTGCCGATGGAGAAATTACTAAGGAAATATGCCACCTTCTATTGGGATGACAGTGTCAGAAGAGGCTTGACGTCTTAAAGGAGAAAATGGTCACTGCGTCGATCCTGGTGTTTCTAAATTGGAAAAAGGAGTTCCACGTTCATGTGGATGCATTGTGTATAGATTTGGGAGTTGTATTAGCATATCCATGAGAGGGGATCTTGATCACCCCATTGCATTTTCAAGTCACAAATTGTCTAAGGTGGAGAGGAATTATCCCACGATGGAATGAGAGGGATTGGATATGGTGTACACACTGCAGAAGTTTAGGCATTACCTATTGGGTTCACACTTCAAGATGTTCACAGACCATTATACACTGAAATACTTGGTGAACAAGCCTGTTTGGGGGGCAAGATTTGCAGATGGTTATTGTTGTTCCAAGAATATGATTTTGAAGTAATAGTCAAGCCAGGATGACTGAACGTTGGGCCAGATCATCTATTTAGAATTGAGACCGAGGAAGAACCAACCAACATTGAAGAAGGATTGATTGATGTGTATCTCTTCGTAGTAAGGGTCCTTGATGAACATTTTTCAGATATTATTTATTTTTTGACTATCGGAGTATCCCCTGAAGAGTATACAATACAACAAAATAATGAACTAGTAGTTAGAGCGACAAATTTTTCTCTGATTGCTGAGCATCTGTATAAAATGGGCCATGATGAAATATTGTGCATATATCTCCCTAAGCATGAAAGACACAATACTTTGGTAGAAGTGCATGGTGGTTTCACAGGAGGGAACTACGCAGGAAAAGCAACCGTGTAGAAAATTTTGAGGGAAGGAGTATGGTGGCCCACGGTGCACAAGGATTCTAAGGACTATTGTAGTGCTTGTGATGTTTTCTAGAGGAATGGAATACCATCACAGAGAGATGAATTTCCACTAAATTCACACATTAATTTGTAGGCTTTTGATAAGTGGGTGATTGATTTTATGGGGTTGATCAATTTGTCAGGCAGGAAGACTGGTGCACGATATATTATTACTTCGACGAATTATCTGACTAGATGGGCTGAGGCACAACTGGTAAAGGATTGAAATGCAGACACTATTGTGCACTTCATATTTGAGCATATATTGTCGAGGTTTGGGTGTCCAAAGATCCCAATGAGCGATAGAGGAATGTGCTTCCTCAACAACACTATTGAAGAATTAACATAAGAATTTCAGGTACATTACTAGAAGAGCACACCTTATCATCCTCAGGCGAATGAAATGGTTGAGGCTTTTAACAAATTTTTGGAGAACACTCTGATGAAGGTGTGCAACATCAACATGAATGATTGGGATGTGTGCATACCCACAATGTTATGGGAATATAGGACTACCTGCAAGAAGTTGACAGAGTAGACTCCATTTAGACTGGTATATGGACATGAAGCTGTAATGCTGATAGAATATATAACACCAAGTATTATAATCATAACAGTCACGAATATGGCAGACACTGATATTATGGAAGAAATGTTGGAACAACTGCTTGCACTAGAAGAAGATCACTTCCTTGTAGGATTTCACCAACAAGTATAGAAAGCCCAGGAAAAGGCCTGGCACAATCGACATATTAAACAATGAACTTGTAAGAATGGAGACTTGGTTTTGTTGTACGATAGTAAGTTCATGAAGTTCCGTGGTAAGTTCAGGATGCATTGGCTAGGCCCATACGATATCAGGGATATCTCAGATGGTGGCGTAGTTCATCTCACGAAGTTGAATGGAGAATTATTTACTGGGCAAGTAAATGGGAGTAGGTTCTAGCTTTACAGGGACGATTTCATCCCTGGGGCTGCATGATGACTATATGAATGTAGGGCAGTGTTAGTGCTGCAGGTATTTGGAAGGAAGCATGGGACTATAAAGTGCTCTACTAATGAAGGAACTTATTGAAGAAGGAGGATTGTGTGGCATTCAGGAGGATGGCATAGTTGGAGGAAGCTTCGATGAAGAAGGGGTAATTGTGCTGGAGGGAGGGCATCCAGAATATGACTGTTGGGGTTTCTATAGTATGTTTGATAGGGAAATTACCTTTAAAAGGAGTGGGGGAAACACATTTAAGGAGCATATCTAGGCAAATCTGCCACCAAATTTGCATTTATGAGGAGGATTTGGAGGGGATTGAGTGGTTTTAATTTGAAAAAAGCTATAAATATGGCACCTCGCTCCACATTTAGACACTTTGTTTGTTGCGAATTTGCTGTGTGATTTTGCACCTAAGTGTGAGCTGAGCATTCTGCTACATGTCTAGGTGGAGTTGGAAGGAGCTTGAGAAGGAGTTTCTGAGTCGAGGGCTAGAATCCATCATGACCGCTTCACTACTAGCACATACTACTGCACCAAGATCACCAAGAACTAAGCCTACTGCTACAACAACAACATCCAAGAAGAAAAAGAAGCCCCAAAAGACCCCAGTTAGGAAATCACCGAGGAAAATCCCCCCAGAGCAACTAAGTAAGGAGAGAATGGATACACAGAAGCAAACAATGGAGCCCCAATATCTGGATGAGGAAGAAAAAAACGACATATTTGAGGATATCAGCATAGACAAGGTGGAACTAATCTCCAAGTTGCCACCCTATATGCCTCCGAGGAAGCCAACTTCGAAGGTGAAAAAGGACCCAGATTCTATAAAATACAAGATATTTACACCCTTGTTCCTAGAGGAAGTTCCGATTGAGGGCAAGTTGTTGGCCAGTGTGCCACAATTGCACATGGAGGACTGGCATTTCAATGATCACAATAAGTATCCCCAATTCAAGGCCAAAAAGTACATCCAATCTAATTATTATGAAGAAGCTGGAGTGACAATGGTTGAGCCGATGAAGTGGGTAGTAGGGATTCAACATGCTGGGTTGTTGAATATGCTTTATGTGCCACACTTTGGGCACATCAACATAAACACAATTGCTTTGCACCAACTATTGGCATTAGTACATGATGGGCGTATGTGGCTTGGAACACGAATCCTGATTGACAATATATCAATCTACATGATTCTTGCGCTCCCTTACCAAGGATCGAACCCCATCGATGCATTTGTCGAGAATTCTCTGAGAAAAAGTTGGCCGATCAAATAAAGAATGACTTCAACTTAGTCAAGAAGTCCCGGGGCTATGCTATTAGTTCTATTAATGATGAGGTTGTGCATTTTAGCGCATCCATTTTGTTCAGTAAGATCATGAGGAACTGTCGGGTGGACGAAGTGCCGACCCCAGTTATATCCTTGGCTGTGCAGTGCAGCAAGGGGCTCCAGTTTAACTGGGTCGGGTATCTATGTCAGGATTTTTGGATGATTGTCGAGAAGCGCAGGAAGAAGGGAAGTCATTCCACTACGCGTGACTATTACTCTTAATCACATTGGTAGCATGGAGAGCGTTGGAGGAGTCATAATTCCCAAATGTGGACCCGAATGTGTGTGAGGCTGCGAAGTATGCCTCATTGTGGGCCTCTAAGGAACCATCCCGTGTTACAGAGAACAAAATTTTATGGGTTCTATTTGAGATGGATCTGCACACAGTCATCAACCAATGACCGTGACTATCACCCACATTATTTCAACAATATAGTGACATTTCCGACTTTAAAGCCAATTTTCATAGTGTCTTTATCCACGCCAAGAAATATTTGGAGAAGGTATGACATGAGCTCCGATACTTAGTTTCTGAAGAGGACATCTTGATAGTCATTAGTAAGTGGTCGAGTAATTGGCTTACCCCAGCTGTAATAGTGACAGAGAAGGTAGGCACAAGTAAGACCATTACAGGTACATATGCTGAAAATCAGTGGCCAAGAAGGATACAAAGAAGGTTCCTTCGATGGTCACAATTGATCTCGAGGAAAAGATTGCATAGGAAACTAAGCGCGAAGTTGAGTAGGAGACCGACGAGGGGGATTAGGGTGGTGAAGAAACTGTTGTGGAAACAGCAGATGTTGATTCCCCATTTATAATAAGGAAGTGGTAGAAGAAGAGTGCTGTTGGTGTGCAGAAGAAGTATAAGTCATAAAAATCTGCCAGCGCAGAACCATTGGTCCTCACTGAGGGGGACTTTGACGAAATTGGTGACATCGTCTTAGCTACGATAGAGAAGATGTGGGGGAATATTGAAGATCAATACATGGCAGTATTGACAAAGGTTCAACAGGGCCTTAAATAATTGTAGGTTTAGACCAGCGTGATCCCAACAAGCGTGGTTCACGCAAGCATGAATCAAACGAGCACAGTACCTTCGACAAAAAAGATTACCATAGACCTACGGGAAATACATTTTCCAAAAGGATCACTACACATCGAGACTGTAGAAGAAAGGGAGAGCACACAAAAATTAAATAATCTGATCCTCAATCTTGCAGCACTCCCCCTTCAAACGTTGCACAAGGTACATCAGTGCATCACAGAAGAGCTCAAGGTACGGTAGCAACGAGCTCTGGTGGTCATCAACGAAGTCAAAATCAACAACCAAAAGATGTTCGAAGAAAAGGCTAAAGTTCTACAGGATCATGAGGAGGTAGCTGTGCACAACTAGTATATAGAAGAGGCCATAACCAAAGTATTTAGTGAGCTTCGAGAGCTCCAAATCCCAGCTGAGGCAGCTACAGTAGAAAAACTTCAAAAACTGGCAAAAGCAGTCAAAGAATCAAAGGAAAAGGTGGGCAAGCTTAGATTTGAACTGTAGATGTAGATTACAGAATTTCAGATGAAGTTGCAGCCTACAATGCTACCAGAAGTTTGAGAGCAGTGCAAAGCTGCCATAAAAGATGTTATGGCCTTGATAGCGAATGCAGTCAAGGACTGTAGTCAACTTTTTGAAGATACAATGGATGTGTGGGCCTCACTGCAGGAGGATCCACATGTGCAGAAGATTGAAGTGGAAATGAGAGACAAGAAACTATAGTTTGATGAGCTTAAAGTAGTGGCACATACCTTAGCACTCGTGCAACGGTTCACTTGTCTTCAGGAAGGAACACTTATGCAGGGACAGATTGATGAGTTATAGAGGAAGGCACAAATCATCTCTATGTGGATGCAAGCTTGGGAAGATGAGGCCTACCAACTCTCATAGGAAGTAGAGGGAAAATTGAAGAGCATACAAAAAACACAGAGGATAATCGGCTTCACAGCAGAAGGGCTGACAATAGAGAAGCTTGTGGATGAAGTTCGATGGGCTGTAGAGAAATGCACATCAACACTTCATCCATTAAAATATTCATACAAAGGCTTGAAAGCTAAGATCGAGGGCATACCGGTTGAGTTACTCGAGGAAGAGTCACATATTTTTGTTGGGGGCTTATTGGGTAGGGGTCCCCCAGGTTTAAGTTTTGTCTGAGTCATGTAAATACTCCACATTTTGAGGAGCGGAGGGCGATTAGCGCAAGGTTATAAGAGTTAAAGAGGATTTAGGGTGGGTCAAAGCCCCTTATTTTGTAAAGGGATGGGATTATTTAGAGTATTTTGAGCTCTGCCCATGGTTTGCAGACCATGGTATTGTAAGGGTAAAAGAATATATAAAGGGATGTCTTAGAAAGTATAAGGGAATCAAAGGAGATGATATGTTTTTGAGTCTGTAATTAGGATATCTCTCTATATTCGGGTGAAGGGGAAGGCTCCTGCAATTGTCTGCATGGAGACTTTAGTAAGTCTACTGCTGTCTATGCAGGCCCCAGCAGTTGTGTGCATAGGGTCATAAAGATTGTATATGTGAAGGCTTGAACTAATAAAGAAGAATTTGAGACAAATCTGTGTATTTTCTTATGTTCGCGAAGTTTCTGTGTTTTAGCCTGTTTATGATTTGTTTTGTACATTTATTTTTCAAATTGCATCATGAAGGTTCAAATACTATTTTATATGATGAATAATACATGTTATACTAGTTATGCGCAGCTCGCAAGTTACTTAAATACGAAAAAAATTTTCGACTGGAACAATAAGGATAATGGTTCGCGAAGGTCAGATTAAGCCCTAAACTGATAGAAACCTTACAAACATACTGCGTAACCCCTATGTATGCAGAAACCTAGTTCTAGCATCCCCTAATATTTCCTCAGGTGAGACTGTGGTCTACGCTACACAGATTGTTGCCGAAAGGGTCGATAGTATAGGGTTTTATTGGTTAGCGTAGCTAAGTCTGAACCTGGGTCTAATCCCCTCAAGCCAACATTTATGAAAACCAATAATTAGAAAATATTCCCATGAACCATATTGAGAACAACTAGGTTTCCCTATAGATGAGTCTTCTTTTAAGCCATCAATCCTCATGGCAACATGGTATTGGTTTTGCAACAAATTATAAATCATATTGTCTTCATCAAATTTGTTGTTGCTAATGGTGGTTTCTTATGTACATACATGGTATAATGAGGAGAGGTAAGATTCTTCTTCTTCTTCTTCCTATACCCATGAGGGAAAGTCATCCTCAATGAGAGTTTGACTTGGTGGGTGTAATACAAGATGTTTTCTTGATTGTACATTGGCGATGGTCATGTTCTTAGCCCTATATTTGATGTATGCATCAACAATAGCTAATCAGGGTCTTCCTAAGATTAGTGGATAACCATTAAACTTGGTATTGGGCTGAAGGAAAAGGAAATTGGTGGGATACTCCAAAAATTCAAGTGAGACCATTACATATTCTGTGATACCTTCATGTGCTACTATAGATCTATCAACAAGTGGTAACACAATAGAGGTCTTCCTCAAATATCCTTGAAGTTTGAGTTTGAGCATGGTTTTCTTGGTCATGGCATTGATTGCAACTCCCATATCAATGTGAGTGTTTCGAACTATAATATCATTGAGGTGAATATCTACTACTAGGCTCCCAAGGTCTAAGTACTTGGGGATGATTATCTCCCAAGCATAAGATCAACTAGTTGCCCGATGACATTATAATGGGGGCATGCTTCTTCATTCTCCCAGGCCTTCTAAGACATTCCTCTTTAATTACATTTTTATATATAGGAATATCCTTGATGGATTTAAGGAGAAGGATTTTGACACAAATTTTTCAGTTTTCCTAGAAGTTCAAGTTCATCTAGGGTGTGTTCTTTGCGAGTTGTCAACCTTTCCGGATGGGAAGGTTTTGATTGGGTGAATTGAGGTACAATTTCTTCCTTCTATTCCTCAATATTTTATGTTGGATGAGGTGGATGAACATATTGAAGGACCTTCCTAGACCTAAGGTTGATTTGTTGGATTTCTACATCATAAGTTTGGTAAGTAGTTTCTCCACTATAGATTGGTTGAGCCTACATATTATTGGGATTTGGAGTTGGTTGGGTAGGAATTTGTGGTTGATTTGTAGGAGTGTCTTTGTGTGATTGATATTTCTAAGGAGGAGGCATTAGGGTAGGTGGTTGGGCCACCTGTGGCCTCCATCCTTGTGATGGATTACCTATGGCCTCTTTTGGTTGACAAAGCATAATTTCTCTATGCTACCTTATGCTCCCTGGTATAGAAACTTAAAAATTGGAAAATATGGACACTTAATAGTGGAATTATTCTCCTCACATACATAACATATTTATCTAACATTAAAGGACATTCATTCATAAGATGTCTTTTAGTGCAATGAGGGCATAATATTGCTAATGTCTTTTTTTAGTCCTCATGTTTTATCTTGATCTATAAGTTGTCCATTTCCATGGAAAATGTATGTAAGGTTTCATTCTTCATGTCCTATAGCATAGTAACCTCCTATCTCCTTTTTAGTAATCAAGGAGGAGGAAGAGGGACTTATCGAGATTTTGTTTGCCTTACCTCTTTTTCTCTAATCCCTTCAATGATTTTTGAATGCCTTTTTGATATCATCATAAGTAAGTTGGTATATGTCTCGATTAACTAGTAGGTTGAGTGTTTCCTTTCATTCTTCTATGAATCCTCGTAGTAAGACTAGATTCAAGGAGTCTGGATCCAAGGTGCAATTATGCACCTTTCTGTAACTCAATTGGAATCTTTCCTCAAAGTCTTCTAGAGACTCATTTTCTCTTTGGATAATTCTAAATATCTCATATTTGGTATCCCTTGCTATGCAATAATCCTGATAATTGTTGTTGAAGGGTTGTTGAATTTGTTCCCATGTGGTGATGTTGTATCCTTCTAAACTCATAAAGCATCTGATGGTTGCATCCTTAAGAGTGGAATGGAACAATTTGTGCTTCTAATCATTAAGTGTACAATCATAATTATTGCATACTACAAAAATCTCAAACATTGAAAGTGTCAAGATATTCTAAAATAAAATCGTAAAAGTGTGGTAGGAAAAATGGATTAATGTTTTTCATTTAATCTCTTCATTTGTTTCTCTAATGGGAAATACGAACAATTCTGGTTTTCTGTCCTGAACCAAAGTGTTGGTGGGATGTGAAGATATTTCTCCTTCTTCAAGCTCTTAATATATCCTTGCTCACTCACTAAAGAGGGCCTCAAAGGTCCCTATGGATAGGGTAGGAGGCTCATGGTCAACTGAGATAGGTTGGATGGTAGTGAAAGTTGGGGTTTTTGGTATGCTTTTTCCTATTTTGTCCCTAATTCTTCGAAGCATTTTATTTGTTTGTATTTTTTGAAAATAATATGCTAATGCTTTTATTTTTTTTTAGGAGATGAAATGAAATAAATACCTTATCAACTAAAGAAAAAAACAATACATACTTTGGCACCTCCTCGACAATGGTGCCAAAAAGTGATGGCCCTTGGTATTAGAGCAACAATGCTGCAAATCCCAAGGATATTAGCTTTAATTGTCAACCTGTGGTTCATGCAAACTTATGAGGGTCCAACACTATATGTGAAATATATAATATCCCTTCCTTTTGCCGACTTTTATGTAGGTGTAAGTATTAAGATAGAATTTAGTTGTATAGAGACCAATGTAAATGTTCTATGCTACATGGAATGATTAGTAGGAAGAAAGAAATAATGCAAAACTAGGTTATTTGCAAATTATAAAGTAAGGAAAATTATCCTATCTGTCGTGAAATGAAATTGCACCTATTCTATCTTGGAAGGAAAGCAAACACACTACTGGAATAAAAGTTTGCAAACAATATCCCTAATTTTACAGGAAAGAAGCAATTTTCTATAACAATTCAAAAAAAGGATTATACACAGTCTCTTTACCTCTAAATTCAACTCTTAGGGTTCCATTAACATTGTAATACATCAAAGAATGAAAATCATGGGTTGGGTGAAAATATGATCAAATTTCGAATGTGAGTTGCAAACTGCTAGAAGAGTTCTTATTTTACTACAAGAGACAATCCAATGTGCAGGGGAACACACTAAATGCAAGGTTGGAAGGAAAAGAAGCTAAAGAAAAGTTGTAAAATGATAAAGTAGACATATCCAAGGCATTACATCATCTTGTGGTATGGTTAATCTAGCAAAGTGAAAGGATGTAGGGTTTCTTGTAGCTGCAAAACATGGGATAGTGTCGAAACAACAAACAATGAATGATGGACAACAATTAAACAAAAGGGAAGAAGGTGAACCAAATTAAGAAATAAGAATGTTATTTGGACAATGTAACCAATGGAAATATCATCACATAATGATAAGATAATTTTCAATAAAATACTACTCATAAACTATCTAAATAACCGTGCATGAAAGTAATGTTCATAACTAAATTGCAGAGGTAAACAAATGCATGAAAAAAAATAGTAAAAGAAGGGTCTTGAGAACCTGGGGTGGGCCCTAACCCAAGGAAGCTCATAACCCTTAGAAGAAAGCCAGACTAAGAGCTGAAAACAAAGATCACTTCAATTAACTGAAAAGTTGCTTGTACATGGCAAAAGTTACAAAAATGGAACTCTAAACATCTCCCAATGCTCTATTGTAACACACCCTCCCACCCCCTTGGGTCCTTCTCACGCAGTGGAAGGTGTTACATCAAAATTTACCCAATCTCCAATGTTTGTTATGAAGATGAGGCGATAAATTCTTTCTTTCTCAACCTCCTCAAAATCTAAAACCAACACTACCATCATGTTTGTCTCATCAAGAGCTTTCTGGTAATATAATTATTATCTCAATCTGAATCTTGGATTAGAAGTTATTACCACTAGAATGTTCACTTATTGATTCCCAACCACATTGGTGTATACTACCACATGGCATTGTCTAGTGGCATGTGTGATTCTTCCATGTCAACTATGAAATAACGTGGCCCATACTAAGTCCTTGTGCTATAGCACCTCCACACCCTTCCTTTGGAAAACTACTCAAGGTTAATTCTTATGGAACAATGGGGTGTCAAATTCTTTATGTCCTTCAAACTTATATTGCGGCTATTATTCAAATAAACACAATAACACCTCTCTTGTGTCCGATATCTGTGATCCTAGCTACGTAGACTTCATGTTGGAGCCATGTATCACCTTCAAGCCCATGTGGAACTACATGCCTCTAGCTATGTGTCACCGGGCATCAACCCCATGATCACCTTATGATATATGTAGTGTCCACATAGCCCTGCCCAATTTATGCAACACCTACCACCTTATCCCTTACCAAGGGGTCCTATAGGACTAGACCCTTCCCGGGATTCAACATTTCATGTTATAATTGATTTGATGTCTGTGGCATGAATTCCACTGTTAGCTACCAGATACACCATTATGTCTTCCTAGAATGGAGATATTTTCATCCTACCTCTATGCCACAACATTATAGCATCATGACCAACCCTCAAGCCACATGGATGTGGTGCAACGGTAAACTTCATGATAAGTGACGGTGAAAACTCTATCCCATACCTTATGTCAACAATGCTTGGACCATTACACACCAATTTCCCTGGTTGACATGACATGACATAAATATTGGTGGAAAATGATGGAGAATTATTTGTTTGCACCTTCCATCAATAACACTCATTCCCCAAGTGATTAAGGTGTAACACTTAGCGATGGAGGAATGATGTGACTTAAAACTTCACATTAGACAACAAGGATATTCTCATGTCACATTTTCCAATTTCACTCAAAAAAATGGTTCCTATGTATAATTTAATTTGAAGCCTTATTTGGCCAGAATACAGGTCTGTGTAGGTCATACGTAGCCTTAGGAACTCCAAGGTTCTCTAAGGCTATATTAATCCTTTTTTGGGTTTTATTGCGTCCTAGTGTAGTCTTATAAAAAGAAGGAGAAAAAATGCACATTATCATAAGTGTAAGTAAATAGCCCTAATTAGCACACTCAAAGTTCAACTCCTCTCTTTGTAGAAGAACACATTGCCACAATTAAACAAGATAGCGAGCATTCACCTCATAATCATACCAACCCATAGGCCTAGAGTTCATAGCCACATTTCTCAGTAATTTCACTCCTCACAACAATGTGTATATATACATATACATACATATATATGCGTGTGCGTGTGTGTGTATCTTAAAATGGACTCGACACACATAACTATTATATTCTCCAGTAAACATTCATCATGATATGGAGACATTTAACAATTCAAGAAATTAATAATCATGGCGAAACCAAGCCAACGGGATCCAAACACTATTTGACTTAACTAAGCACATTAACATACATTCCACATTTTGTAACATAGAGTTAAATTCACTGAAAGTACTGAAAACCTAGGGATCTACAGATCCCCCCAACCATGGGAACATTCATACATCCATATAAATGAAATTAGCCAGAAATAACACATTCATATATTAACCATGCTGATATATTCATAGCCTTTGTGCGATGAATCATCATTCACTATAATGCAACACAAGAACAAGTGAATATACTTATATGAGTATCTTAAATATTAGAAACTAAGGGAGGGACTTCAACTCTCCACTCAACCGTAGGCCAACTACACTATAGTATTTCTTGCAACTAACCACCCTTAATCTAGATCCACGGTCCAAGGGAGTTCTTCCTTAGGGATTCTAGTTCAATTTCAACTGGGGTATTTCTTAGGTATCAAGGAGCTCGGGGTTTCTTTGTAGGTGGTTTATCAACTATATTTTCAAGGCAAGCACTGCAGGACTAGTAACACATTTTCTGGGTGGTTTATCATCTTGTTGGGAAACCATTGGGTGCTTTATCAACTTCCTCAATAAGCACCAAGTTTTTTTTAGCCCCTTTCAGCAAGCACATAGTGTTTCGTCAACCCTTTTCATCAAGCACCCCAGTGATTGCCACACTATCTAGTGATTTATCAGCCTTACAAAAAGCACCTGAGTGGTTTATCAGCCTACTTGGAAAGAAATGAGTGGTTTATCAACTTTCTCAGTAAGAAATTACTAGTTTATCAACCCTTTTTAGCAAGCACTCTTCACCTAGTTACTCCTCTAAGCCTCCCACTAAAATTTCCATCTTGGGCGCCACCGTCCCACTACTCTGATGCATTAATTCTAGGGATAGTACCCCAAAAAACTATGAGCACAAGTTCATAGTAATAATTTTCTAATATTTTCCTATGCTTCTTGTGCTCTCTATGTCATCATCCAATGTCCCCCTTAGTCTTCTTCTCCAGGCTTCCTCTATATTTCTTCCATGTCATGGAAAGGAAAGGAAGAATGATGATTCCTCATCAGCCCCATCATTTCATTTCTAACTATTTGGTTGTGAGGCATTCCATTCACCATCCCACCCACTCAAAACTCTCTCCTAGACCATTGATCTATTAGTCCCACTTCTCAAGCCAACCAATCAAAATTTATTATATTTTATATTTACATAATGTCTCAACCAACCATGATCCTCCATGTTGGTATTACATAGTCGTCATTTATTTTTACAAAAACAAGGCTCAACATAATGGGTGGTATAAACCCCAACCATTTAAAGGAATATTATCTTCGATGTTCTTGACAATTAGAAGCAAAAGAATGAAAACTAATGAGCTTTATATAACATCGCTTACATCCACTTATTCATAAAACAAAAATTGTTATAACAACCTCATTTGAATTTCCATTTCCCAAGTGGCTTCATTGGATCCAAAGTGCTTCCATTGCACCTTAACCTTCTCTAGTACTCGATTTCAAAGCAAATTCTATCTCCAGTATAGGATGCACAATACTTCTGGTTGGAACTCTCCCTTTGGTTCCACTTATATCTTAGAACAACTAGTAATGTGATTAGCACCACGTACATATTTCTTAAACAAATAAATGCGAGAAACATTATGTGCATTCATTGTGGGATGTAAGGCCAATATGTAGGCCACTAGCACTGCTCTTTCCAAGATTTGAAAGGGTCCACAAAATCTGGGTGCCAACTTGGCACAAAACCCCACTTTCAGTGTGCTTTTCCTCAGTTTGATGTAGAGATACACATGCTCTCTCACTTGGAATTCCTTGTGCATCCTCTACTAGTCTGCATAAATCCTTTTCCTATCCTGGTCCACCTTTAATTTTTTCTTGATCTTGACCATTTCCTACTCCATTTCCTTTAGCATATCAGGTCCCAGAACTAATCTATTCACTGGTTCATCCCAGTGAATAGTAATGTTGCATTTTCTTCCATATAGTGCCTCAAATGGACTCATTCCAAGTGACTCCTAATATCTATTATTGTAATAAAAATCCTCCAATGACAGGAAATATTCCCACTTCTTCGAATGATGCATGACATACATTCTTGACATGTCCTCTAAAACTTTGTTCACTCTTTCTATTTGGTCATCTGTCCAAGGATGATAAGTAGTACTAAAAACCAGCTGGGATCCAAAATGAGAAAATAATGACTTTGAAAAGTTTGAAGTGAACTTAGCATCTTGATCTAATATAATCTTCTTAGGCTCATGATGCAGTCTAAGTATTTCCTTCATGAATATCTAGGCCATGTCAATGGCCTTATGAGTGGACTTGATAATGATGAAGTAAGTTTCCTTACTTAGATTGTCCACTACCACATGGTGGCACCATATCATTTGGTTCTCTTTGGAAATATCATAATTAATTTCATGGATATGACTTCCCACTTCCACTCAAGGATTGGGATTGGTTGCAACAATCCTATTGGATTCCTACATTCTGTCTTTATCTGCTTGAACTCTAGACATTTGGAAATATATTTGGCTACATTCTTCTTCAATCCTATCCAATAATATATTTTATTTATGGTTTTTATCATCTTCTGATAGCTAGGATTAATTGGGTAAGGTTATTTGTGGAATTTATCCACGATGAGCTTCCTTAAATCTACCAAATCGGGCATATATTTTATGTTCTTGAAAATAAACATGTTATCCAGTAAGCTAGTAATTCTTGCACATGGATCCCTCTAGCTCTTTCTGTAAACATGTCTTTACATGTTGGTAGTGTTCATCATGAGGTAGCACCTCTTTAATCATATCGTTGATGTCAATTTTGCAGGTGCTCAAGGCTGCCAAATGAAACTCTTGTATACGTCTACCGAGTGTGTCTGCCACTTTGTTTTTTTTCCCTTGATGTTCTTGTCCAAATCCAATCATCTTGCTTGTCTGGTAGTTAACTTAAGTTGGTCAAATATAAATCTCATTCCCCCTTGGTATGTCATTAATACAAACCTTATCCCTAATAGATAATGTCTCCACACCTTTTGAGTGTGCACTATTGCTGCAAGCTCTAAACCATGGGTAACATAATTCTTCTCATGTTCATTTAATTTGCTTGAATCGTAACATACAACACATCCTTTTTGCATCAGGACTCTATGGAGTCCTTCATTTTAACCATTCATGCATACCACAAATTATTTATCTAGGTCTGCTATCCTTAAAATAGGTGCAACTTGAGCAACTTCTTAGGTAGCTCAAAACTGGCTGAAAATTATGGTGTCCACTGGAATTTGATTCCTTTTCTTTGCAAAGCAGTAATTCGATGCCCAATATTTGAGAAGTCCTAAATAAACCTTTGGTAGTATCCAACTAACCCCATGAAATATCTAACCTTTGTGACATTCCAGGGAGTGGTCCATTCCATTACAAAGATTTTTTTTTTGGGCCTAAAACTACTCCTTTTGAGATAACATTCCCTAGGTGGTGAACTTGGGTTTGGAAAAATTCACACTTATTGAGTTTTTCATACAACTTAATCTCCCTTAGTAATTGTAATACTTCTTTCAAGTGGTCTCCATGATTTTCTTTGGTTTTTTAATATACTAGGATATCATCTACAAATACCACGACAAGTTTTTCCAAATAAGGTTTGAGGACATTATTCATCAAGTAGATGAATGTGGTTTGGGAATTTGCAAGCCCAAAGGGCACCATTAAAAACTCATAGTGGCCATATCTAGTCATGAAGGTGGTTTTGTGATTGTATTCATCTTTAATCCTAACTTAATGGTATCCAAACCTCAAATGTATTTTGGAAAATAAAGTAACCCCACTCATCTGGTCAAATAATTCATTTATTCTAGCCAATAAGTACTTATTTTTTATTTTAACCTTGTTTGATTTCCTATAATCTATGCAAAGCCACAATCATACATCCTTCTTTCCCATAAATAGTGTTTTGGCTCACCAAGGTGACACACTGGGTCAAATTTATTCTTTATCCAACATATCTTTCATTTGTATCTTCAACTCCACAAGCCCGGGAATGCTCATGTGATGTGGGGCCTTTGTTATTGGCACCATTCCAGGAAGCAACTCCATGGTGAAGTCAATATACCTTTTGGGTGGTAGTTCAAGTAATTATTCTATGAACATGTCAGTAAACTACTTTAACACTAGATGGATTTCAAATGGATCCACACTGCCTTCCAATTCCTAGTCATGTGGATAACATACAACATACAACCCTTTCTATTGCATTACTTTAATTTTAGTGTAGTTATTTGTGTGAGAAAGATTGGTCTCTTTATTCCTTGTAGTGTTATCTTCTCCCTAGTATCGTTGAGGTATTCTGACACTTTGTTATAACACTCAATATTATTTTTGTGGGTTTCCAGCCAATCCATGCATATTAAAACATTGTAAGATCCAAATGGTAATAAATTGAGAACTATTGTGATAATCACACCACGAATATCCATAGGGCATGACTCCACTATGTTTGTCACTCATGTTTTTTTCACATGGCCAATTGAACCAACCATGGTTCCTTTTAATCTTTATTAGGAAATTTACATTTCTTTGCAATATTCACGTTGACATAGCTAAAACTAGAACCTGGGCCAGTTAAAATTGAAATAGGTTGGTTGATGATCATACCTTCCATTTGGATTACTGCAACTTGTTGGTTTTCCTCCCTATTATCCAACACAACATAAATTTGAGGTATGTTTTGGGCCACATCATTCACTATTGTTTCTTCTTGCACATTATACAACCTTGTGCCAGTTCACGTCTCTTGAGGATAGTTCCTCTGCAAATGGTTTTTCCCACAAGTCCAACACTATACAAGCCCCTTCCTGGATCCTTTGTCCTCTCCCCATGCTTAATTTGGGGGTTTGTTTATGTTGTTCATTGTGGGATCTTGCTAATATTCATTCTTGGTAGATGTGTTGGATCTCCCATTCTTTCCTCTTTGCTTGTATCCAGAGGGATGTTGTCCTTTACCTTTGAATTTTTCCCTATCTTTCTTCTTCCAATATGTTTAGACTTTAGTCTTGTGTTTGGATTGTTCATAATAGTACCTCATCTTTCAAATAGTGTCTTCTAGGGTCTTTGGCTCATTGAGCTTTATTCTATCTTGGTAAGCTTGTGGTAGACCACCGAGATACCTCTGGATATTTGTATTCTTGTCCTTATTGCAAGGCACATATCAGTACAAAAAAACATACAAATAGCACTGGAATTTAGTGCTTTTCAGTTCACAAATTGGACATTGTTTTCGGCGTAAAATTGGGTAAAATCAGGAATGTTTATCATAGCTCCAGATTTAACACTAGAGATAATGCTAGAAATAACATCGAAAATAGTGCCTGGAATAGCATCAGAAAATAATGCCAAAAATAACACCAGAATTAATGCTGGAAATAACGCTGGGAACAATGTTGAAAAGAGCACTGGGAATAGATTTGAGAATAGTGCTTGTTCTAGCACCAAGATTTTCTTCCAATTTGGCTTCTGGTTTGGCTTCCCGTTTTACGTCTAATTTTGCTTCCTTTTTTTTCCCAAGCGTTAGGAATAATACCTGGTTTAGCGCCAGGATTTGCTTCTAGTTTGGCTTCCAATTTTTCTTCCAGTTTGGCTTACGATTTGGCTTCTTGTTTTTCTGGCTATTTTGCTTCTAGTTTTGCTTCCCGTTTTTCTTCTAGTGTGGCTTCCAATTTTTCTTCCAATTTGGATTCCATTGTTGCTTCTTTTTTTACTTCTAAAAATGATTATTTTTTTCATACAGTTAAATTAATATGTTTTAGTTCAATTTAATTAGTTAAATATATCACGTCTCTTAAATAGGTTATATCACTATACAATAATACATATGAATGCATTTGAAATATTTTATAGGATAACATTCATAAAGGAATTTTTGGGAAACAAACATCCATACAAATTAACAACATCATTATACTTATTAAATCTCCATCAAAATATAGTCTACAACATCTAGTATATATAAAATAACAAGATAATTATTGTAATATGATCATCATCTATAATTAAAAAAAGTGAGTCAAATATCTATAATTTACGTGAATTTGACAACATCCATCATGAGCAGTAAATCAAAACCATCATATGTAGCAAATATGCATCCAATTTATCAACCACTTTCAATATATAAAAATTGACAAGTCAATAATGATAATATCATCATCATATATAACTACAAGTGAAATTCACATATACTAGTAGATCAATAACATGTGAAAATGATACATGTCCAACAATCGACATAAATCAAAATGATACATCATGTACAAATGATATAAATAGAAATGATAAATTATGTAAGACAAAATGATACAAGTCAATATGATGCGTCATGTCCAAATAATATAAGTCAAAATGATACATGTCAAAAATATGCAACTCTATAATATGGTATTGGAGGCCGTGAAAATGATACATATGATAGTAACCATGAAAATCAACATCATAACAATATATAAAAAATGATCCATGATGTAATCTATATGATCATGAATTTCATTGGCTACTACCAACAAGTGGCTCCTCATCATCATCACCATCGTGATGATGATCATCATGATCATCATCATTGTCATATGTATTGGCATCGACCTCACTATCATATGTATATGTTTCATCATGAGCATGATTTTCCATCTCAACATCAGACCCAACACGATTTGGATCTATATGCTGAGGATCATTCAGATCTTCTGGAAGATCCTTGTTCTCGAAAAAAAAATTTAGAATGAAAATTTATTATTTCTTTCACGCAATAATTAATTTCTCTGTTATATATCTAATATTACAACATAAGAAATGAAACAATAATCTTATTACATCATATCAAAGTGCACATACGACAATAAAATTTCAAATAAGTTACAACTAAGATGTCCTTCCGATGAAGATTTCAAGATTTGGTGGGAGAACAATCAAAGCTTAGAGGAAGGATGAATAACACTTATTTAGATCTATGATTATCAAGCTGATAGATGACAAAAGAAGAAAACATTAATAAAGAGCACCATAATGAATTATGTTTGATATTAGAAGAAAAATTGAGTGTACTTGAAACTTGTAAATCATAACACCAAATGAATTATGCAAACTTATATGACTTTTGTTTCAAATATGAATACTAAAAACACTTATGGAATTGCACAGGAAAAACATCATTAGGAAAATTGACTGAGAAACATCACTAAAAGAATCTATGATATAAGAGTTCAAATACTTCTTCCTTGAAATATCTATTAATCTTAAAATGGAGTCAAATACAACATAAGTAATTTTCTTCAGAAACCAACCTTCCTCTCTACTTTTTTCATCCAATTTATATAAAAATTACATAATCTTTGAGATACATAATATCTGGAAAGTTTTAATTACAAAATACTAAAAATATATACATATCTTGATGACTTTAAATTAAACCTGAAAAATACATTTGCAAGGAACGAATGATATGTTGACACTTTGAAACATAATCCATGGTGGAAAAAAAGTAGGAATATAGTTATAAAATTTGTTGAAGATGTGGATCTGTTGACGGTGCTAGACCCATCAACATTTAGGGGATCTCCCCTATATGAAGTCCCAACTAGACCTCAAACCGTTTGGAGTAGGAGTCCCAAAAGTGGGTGGTAGTGTAATTCCTTGACTGTAGTAGTGTGCAGAGGTAAGTAAGGTAACTTTGGGTGAGATCAAGTGATGTGTGACCCTGCAGAGATTCAAGTGCGATGCATGAAGGTTCTAACACATCTAGGGGAAAATGAAGTGCACCGCTTAGAAGTCTATAATAGTACACAACTTGAAAGGAACACATGAGCGAAATGACATCATAAGCTAAAATGCATAATAGTCCACAAATTAAAGTGATGAGTTAATCATACAACACACATTCAATAGGATTCTTACAATTTCAAACAAAGTAGCTCATAAGAAAATGCGTAAGTTAAACAATATACATTGCTAAAGCAACTAGAATAGTCCAACTACAATAACAACATATGCATGAAAGCGTGATGACTCTAATATTATTATTACAAGCTAAAGTTCCATCCATACATACACCATTAACAACCACTAGCCCAAATAGTGGAACATTACAGTCAAGAACACCTTCTCCTCCAAAGAAGTATACTCGCTCTACACTATGGAGAAGCCAAGGCTCTTCACAATACTCCCAAGCCTTTTATAAGCCTAATCCTAGGCAAAAGCTTGGCTCCCAAAAGTCTGTTCTATGAGTTATGAGGTTCTATTTATAACAAAGGGTGGGGTGACCCTTGACATTCCCCTTTGTGACTCTTTGACTACCTTCATGACACGTCAACTTCTTTACAAATAACTCTTTACATAACATGATGACCTTTAGCATTCAACTAATGACACTTGTAATTTCACTTGCAACATATTTAGAAATAATATTACATTTTCCACATGTACCCCTGTAAGACAAAATAGGCTAGAGACAACCTACCAAGACAAAACTCTATGAATCCCAAGTTTGGGGAAACACCAACTCGACAACCTCCACTTGGTGCTTTTTGGTCAAATATTGATGCCAAGCTTGGTACCGTGTGACGATGTCCCCAAATTGTTTGATGGTGTCTTTATGATAGAAGATACTTGCATCCATCACATCCAGGTATATGGTCTTGGAACCTATATCCAACTCATTCTGAAGCATAAGCAGCATGGTGTTGACCTTGACATGACCACTGATGTACTTTTTCATGTTGTGTATATTTAACTCCATGTCTTCCCTAGTGGCCTCTCATCTTAGTTGCTCCATGTACTCATCGATCTCTAGCCAGTCTTGGTTCTTGGGTTTAGCATTGGTGAGGGAACCAATTGATGGGATCCTGCACTTTCTTACCATGACATCCAAACTAACATACAACCGTACATATTAGACCTATATGATGCTGATGATTGGGGCGAGCTGCTTAGAGTTCTGGATCAACATCCAGACCTTTGCTTTCTCTAGGCATGCCTATAGCGTTATCGTCTTTTCTAAGTCAAGAAGGGCCCCTTTGTACCACATTGTCCACTCTTGTACATGGGCAATGGAAGCATGTATGTTCTTGAGAGTTTGAACAAACTCTTTGCTCCACTGCGGTAGGCCATGCACATGGAAAACTACTTTATGCATGTTGAAAAATCTGTCATAGAGCTTCCACATGGTATCACCAAGTGTTGATACTTCAACAAGTATTGCCATCCTCATCTCCCCCAATGCGGAAACTGCATTTTGCTCTAATACTCGAAGTTGTTCTGCCTCTTGCCTCGCAGCTTGCAAGTTCTTTGCCAATTGTTCATTTTCGACTGTTAGGTATCGAACATTTGAGTTTGTTTCTCCTTCATAGGCCAAGGTTACTTGGGCAATGGAAGTTGGATGTTTCCTGGTGTTCGACATTATCACCCTTTCCTTGATGAATGTAGGTGATGCATGATCATCCAGAAAGTGCTTCCTCCACACCTATATAATCTTCTTCTACAACTCGTCAAATAATAGATTGTACACGTCCATGATTGGATCATCATCAAGGAGAACAACATCTCCTTTCTCGCTCAGGGTTGGTTCTAACAATAGAGTTGGCGAAGACTGAGAGATGGTCCATGGTGCTCTTGGCATCAGGTCAGTGTCTTCATTCTATCGCTCTTGCTCCAACTCCATGTTTTTCACTTCAATCAATCACTCAATTTGTTGAGCAAGCTCCTAATCCTACATCTGTTCACTTTCCTCCTATGCTACTAGTTGTTCCAACTCTTCGACCTATATGGGTGTTGTTCCCTCCACCATTGTGCTTGCCTTTGTTCTTCTTCTCGTTTCTGCTTCTCTTCTCATTCTTTCCTTCTCAGATATTGTTCTTCCTTAAGTTCTTGTTCTACTTGCTATAATCTTAGTTCTGCTACCTGCAATATCTTCTTTTCTCTCTTCATCCGTTTTGCTATCTGTATCATGTGCTTCCTTTTGCTTCTACTGCCAAAGCTACCTGCATGAAGATTGAATCTACTCTCACCTTGCAACATTTCTCTCCCTCTATTATGTTATAAAAATCTTGTTTCCATGATTGTATACTGGATTGCTACCTTCTGCTACTGCTGCTAGACTTGCTGCCATGTTAGTGCTGACTCCTTTTTTATGAATAGTTGAGTGTCATCATAAATTGGCAAGTTTATTGGCGCTTGCTCAACTTCTTCCCCACTACTTATTTCAATCATCTCTCTTGAAGCATCTCTCTTTGGTTCCATGGTACAATTCTTTCTGCAGAGAAATGCTTCACGAGTATGGTACCTATGGGACAGAAAGGACACTCATGGCAAGGTAGCATTAGCTCTTGCAAATCTAACTTCACAGCATGATCAAGTAGCAATCAGGGTATCTGATGAGAGGGATTATGAAATTTTGACTAACAGGGGTGACTGAATGACTATGGGAACTATGCACTACGTAGTCCCAGTAGTTAGTGTGGAAGCTTGATGACTGGAACTACGCAATGCACAGTTTAGTCTGGGCCAAGGCCTGGGAGAGACTGTGCATTGTGCAGTCTCAGTGGCCAAGCTGGGAGACTAGCTCCTAGAAATGTGTAGTGTGTTTTTGGAGCCAGCCCATGCCATGCTTTGCATAATTCCAGAGGCAAAGCCAAAGGCTTGAGTCCCCCAATTGCGCAGTGCATGCTGTGCATAGTTAGATCCGAGCAAGGGAAACCCAGATCTGCCCAAGGGAGTGTGAAAAATAAGAATATTTGAAATATGGTATGATATTGAGTGCAGATATGAATAAACGTAAATTCATGCATTTGAAACAAGCAAAACAATTGATTGAACTGAAGGAAAATGAAGCGTTTGAAGAGAGTCACCACAACAGTGACCGTTGGTGCAAAAACGGGAAAACACATGCGACACTTGGGAAAAGAAATCTATAAATCGAAACAAAACTTCTAAAAGCTAAAACAAGTTAAAAACCCAACAATAGTGAAAATAAACAAGTGAAACAACACTCACACAAGCTAAACAACAAAAAGCGATAAAGAAAGTGGCAAAAGACTATAAAAGAAAAACTCACCCAAAAAAGCGACGACAATGCTACGAAGGTCCCTTGATCTCCTTGGGAATGATAGAGCTTGATAATTAAATGTACAAACAAGATCTAGGGGAGTCCATTACATAGAATTGAGCAGATTGGAATTTATGATGCGCATGCCTGAGATCAAGGACAAAATTGATACTTAGCATAAACTTCTAAAGATAGAAATATGCCACCTTCAGGAAACTAATAATAGATCCCTATTTCTTAGGGATGATTTTTGCTTCTTCTTTTTTTATTTATTTTTTGGGGAAACTACCATGCATTTCCCAAGAAAGTTTGCACAGTTTTGGGAAGGTATAGGAAACTCTCTGGCTCATGTACTATGCAGTTTCTAAGCACAGTGGGTTCTGCGAAATTTCTGATCTTAGTGGCTCTGGGCTACCTCTCATGTCTATGCAATTTCCCAGGTCAAGGATGGATTCCATTAAGTACTGAGCATTTCCTGAGCTAAAGGATCACTGGTAGTTAGGACTGCATAAGGCCAATTTCCCTCAAGAATTGCGCAGTTATATAAGGCAAGCCCAAAACTATCCAAGGTCCAAGTCAAGGGATCAATTGTGGGTTAGAAAATAAACCAAGTAAGAAAACACAAGCCAGGATGAAAAGAATAAATCTCATTCAAAGCACAAGTACTTGGATCAGTGCAAGATGAGTTGTTGTGGTTTAGAAGGGAGGCTCCAAAACAAAGCATAGGAAAAATTTTGGAGGGTGGTTGTAGTAGCTACAACATTGGTGACACACTGGTAGAACTCCAGCTCTCTGTATGGACATTGTCTCATGCAAAGAAAGTCTAACTCTTCTGGAAGGATTGTTCAGTTCTTTGATTATCATAACTTCTTCAGTTAGATTGAGTTAAATATGTAGCCCTACCATTCTCTTTATCGACATCACACATACCAAGAAAATTCAAAATGAGTTGTTTCAATTGGGGATGAGTGGTATATATTTGCACAAGTCAAATAGACTGTCAGAGTTTTAGTTTCATACTTGGTGTTACTCCGTTGCCAGCAGGTCTCGACAGTACCCCGACAGAGTCACTTTAGGAACACGAGCATTTCTCTGTTTCTAGCGAGCCTAGAAAGTACCCCGACGGAGTTACTTGCTTCACCTCTCTGCGCTGGAAGCCTTTCTCTTCTTTCTCCATTTATTTCATTATTTCATTATTTTTTATTTTTATTTTCAAGGAACTGTGCATAGGATCTTATTTATTTCATGAGGCGGAAGAGGGATCTCAACTTATTGAGAGCATAAGAGGTTGTCGCTTCAAAGAAGGATATTTGTATACACTTCTAACATACTTATTAAGGTACTCCCCCTCTCCTTACTCTACTTGACTGCGTTGACAAGGGTTAACCAAATATAGAAAACAAATTAGAGTATGTGGTACTCGTTAAGAGTGCAAGCATCATGATTCCACCATCACTGTCTATGAAAGGAACATATTTTCCATCAAGGTAGCATCAACTAGAAGAAATGAAATATTCACATAACGAGAGGGAATAAACATATAACCAAGTGTTGATAGTTGCACAAGTTCATCTTGGATTTCACCCTGCTTGTCTAAGAAGCCAAGCACAATTTCATGCAAAAACTAACCTACAGGTGCAAAAGAAAACAGACAAAGGAAAGAAGAAAGATAAAACAAAACAAAGTAAGCAAATTAGGAAACAAATAAGAAAAGAAAACACTACTCCTACTCCTATCCTAAGTAGATCATAGGCCAACTCACATAAAGTGATACTTCCAATACAACCATCAACGCATTGGTTGGCCCATGTAGGCGAGAGCATGATCGACACGAAAGATATGCAAGTAAACCAACCAACAAGAAAGATAAAACAATGTAGAGCAATACGTTCAAAGCTTTAATGCATCCATAGAAAAGTAAAGATAGAAAGCACATGGAAGGCACTCTGCGGATGTATCATTGTGTCTTGTCACATTATGCATGGAAGACAAGCATGCACACACCTTCAAACTTGAAAAACGAGCAAACATAAAGAAAGAATAAGCAGTTCACTCTACGTATGACTCCTCCAATGCACGAGCAATAGGATCGTGTAATTCTGGTGGAGGATGTGAAAACTATGAGATAAATTCATTTTCAGTGTAAACAACAGAGCGATGAGGAGCCTAGAAAAGTTCAACAGATTTATGATCAGAAGTGGAACTAACCTCAAGGCTATGAGAATTGAACATAACCATCAACTCAGGTTGAAGTGCCTCAACAACATGAGGAGTTTCCAATTCATCAGAAGATGGATCATCAAAGACCGGTGGATTAGAAAGATGAATAGTAGAAAAATCAGAATTGTGATAGGATGAATGAATGAAAAGATCATGACAACCATGATCATAAACTCAAGATGTTGGACAACGACATCCTCATGATCTCATGAATCGTAAAGAGGGGATGATGAAAAACGAGAAATTTCCCCCTCTATGTTTCCGGAAATGTAAGATGAGAGATTAGGTGGATAAGGTAATGTTGTAGTGTTTTTGGAGCACAAGTGTACCAAACAAAACCCCCTTAGCAGTGGATTGTTACCTGCAAAGAATCACAGTGAAATTTAGTGTTGTTAGTGGAGAGAATTCAATAAACACAACATTGTAAATAATGGATACAATGCATACAAAAAAATAAACTTAAACAAAGAGGTGCATGAACATAACAATGCTCAAATGGAGCAAACAAATCAATAATATATGGAAAATCTCCCTTTATTGATTGCTGGTGGTAGAGGTCGAATACAATAAGAATACTAGAACACTTGAAGAGAATTCCTTGAGCTAGGGAGCTCAATAATCCTTAGCAAGGATGTTTCTTTTCCTCAATCTCTTTGCAAGTTTCTCCTCTCTCTCAAAGAAGTGTGAAGACTCTCCAAAGGGTGAATTTTTCTTCATTCACTAAGATGTTGGGTTGCTTAGAAGCAATTTGGCCAACATGCTAGTGCTCTTCACTTCCTTGGTTCAACAATAAAATGGTGCTTTTCTTACAAGCAATTTGGCCAACATAACAATGTCTCTTCTTTTTGGCTCTCCCATGGCCTATTTATATAGAGTTTTTCGAATCCCTCTTCCCTCTCTTGGTACATGTATGATAAAGACACATGAGTAGGACAAGAGGATTCAATTCAGGGCTGAATTTCTCCAAGGTGACTCGAATTCGGTTGTACTAGGCCGATCTCATATCAAGAAATCAGATCCAAGTGTGTGGAGTGGTCCTGTACTACTCAGTCACCTATTCTGCAACTGCACGACTTTTTTGATGATATGTAGTGCACACGCATTTATCAAAGAAATATACGCGCAACCTTAATTGATTTCCTTTATAAACTTTGGACCTTAGGAAAACCTTTGATTTCTTGAATCTTTGTAATGTATTCGGCTAGAAAATTTTCGACCTGTGAATTATGTTGGACATTTTTAATGTCTTTTGGATTTTACTAGCAAGTGTATGATTTTCCGGTGTTAATAGTTTCCCCTTGATGTATCAGGTTAAGAGTAGATGTATAGCTGAAATATGTCATGTTTTCACTTTATTTGGAGACCCGTCTGATTATCCTTTTGAGAGAGAGGATGGCTTGTTTCGGAGATGAGTAGAGACAAATCCTTGACTGCGTATAAATGATACCCATACTATGGTGGAAAAAAAATCAATACTGGTGTGTTCTATATGAGGCAGGTATGTCCCATGCTTGTTATGATGACTAATCAGAACTAATTACAATTCGACAACAACTGATTTGTGTCGAGTCAACTTTTTGGTTGTTGACCTGCTGATGGCTGATGATGATCATTAATAACACCCTCAGGGGCACTTTCTGGTCAAATAGGTGAAATCTTATTTTCCTATGCATATATTGGTGAAGCACTTTGGATCAGTGCTATGGTGTGCATATATATTTAGCGGTAGGTACCTCCCCCACCTCATAATATAAGCATTTCTGAATGAGGTGGTTAGTGAAGCGGGGGTCTTCGACTATGTGAATGGGATATAATAGTAACTAAGTACAACACCACCTTGACATGAAATTTTTGAGTTGATGTCGAATATTAAGGGAACTAATGACATCACTGGGCAATAATGGTTCCCATTGTGCCACCTGAGGATATCCTTATTAAGGTAGGGAGTATCCAAGTTACTACCTCTTTCTTGGAATACATTTGTTGAAGTTGATAGGAAAGGGGTGTCATCCGCCCGACGTGGTGAGTCAGGAAATATATATGAAAAGATTATAATAACTTGGTTCAGATAGTCATGATAGTGACGTATATCAATATTGGAGGATATAGATAGATATTTTAAGGTCAGAACTCAAGATGCAAATGGCGACAATCAAAACATGCTTTTTGATGATCTTGGAGTTGGTAGGATTTTCCAAGATGGGTGTAAGTGATTTTTGACAGATGTGAAAAATGTGGGTGGTTTGCTGATGAGTTGTGACCAAAGATGATTAGAGATTGAAGGTGGGTGAGGGCCCTAGATTGTAAAAATCAAATATGGATGGGAGATTTTTTTTTTTTTTTGAAAAAATCTTTATACACTTGCCAAAAGAATAGGGGTTGGTTTGGATGTACAGCCATGGAGACAAGTACCCATGATGATAGTAACCTATGTGAAGGTGTAATGTATTTGCTGAGGTTGGGGGCCCCATTGGGTGGTCTTCATGTTGGGTTGGTGAGGTGGGTTATGTGACACAAATGGTCTATTGTAATATGGGTGGATGGCAGGCCCAATGTAGCATGCAGTGGTGCATGTGGTTCAATCCGTCTATGATCAAGGATGGAAACCTGGGAATAAGGGAGGAAAGCATGGTGCAAAGAAGAGAAGTATGAGGTTGATATTTGATACATGTGTGTAAAATGACTCCCAGGCCTAGGGGGATGAACATGGATACCAATAGTGTGAATGGGACTCTGAATTGGGGTGATCCATGCAGGTGGGGATTTATCGACTGATGTGTACACTTACCACGTGCATATAGAAGGTGATGGTAAGCGTGGTCAAGATGGTGAGCTGTATGGTTAATGTTAGAGATGTGGTGGCAGGATATGCAAGGCGGTCGATGAAGCCTATCATGCTGAGTGGTGGATGATACCTTAATTGTTGATTGACACCGGGGGAATGAACTTGATGTGAAGGTGTTGATATCCTGCAACTTTTAAACCCAATACCCCAAGTGAAAACATACATATATCAAAATATGAAAATTGGAAAGAAGGATGCACCAAAAACATAGGAAGGTGCACCTGATGGGTTCTCTTAATAGTGCCCCCAACGAGATCTCTTCAACAGTGCCAGGTTTGTTTGAAATATTATACTTGATGGTAGGTGAAATGTTAGACATGTTCCCTTCATCAAATGAATCAAGTACTGGGATGGGAGTTTTGAACCAATCGACCTTCCCTGGCTGGAGGAAATCTTTTGATTCAATGGCACATATATCATGAGTTTGCATGTTGTTGGGAAAATTTTTTATTTTTATTTTTATTTATTTCGGGTAGAAAAAGTGAACGATGGTGCATGACATCCCAAGCATGTTCATGTTCTATTATGGCTTCTATAATATCTTCATCTGAATGAAAATATTATCTAATGTTGACTTGCGGTGTGCCAGCTTTGGAGGGTGGAGTTCAGACCTAGCTGCGCTGGTCGACAGGCAAGAATATGATTCGGTGGTTGGCACCGTAGAACCTAGCGAAGTTGAAAAAGTGTAGATGGGATGGGTTTACACCGTTAGTGATTTTACCACTCATGAGGTGGATTTTGTAGTCTCGACAGCAAAAAATGATGAGCATACAACTTTATCCAAGTTGAAGACCATTAGGCGAGAATCGACTGGGTTGATTGTGCCTGAAGAGGAAAGTGAGGTTTTCCATTGGGCTGGGCATGTCTATAGGTGTTGAACCTTAGAATTACCTTCCCCTTGACATTTTTTCTCACCTTTTTTTCTAATTTTCTCATAAGACTACAGATCCAATCAATGATAAATGCTAGGTTTTGTCGTAGGAAAGCATTAAAATGATCACCATATTATATTTTCATGTTCTTGCTATTTTAATAGATTTTTGCAAATTAGCTATAGAACACAACCTATTCTGTAGCTAACTGTGGGTTCCGTAGCTACTCTTATGGTTTGGCAGGTTACAGGTGTCAAATGAAGAACTGGGCCACATGGGCATTTCCAGAATCATCTCCACATGGATTCTATCCTATTCACTTGGTCCAGATCGACAAAAAACCATGGCTAAAGTCATGGTCAAAGATGGAGTCAAATAAGTTATCTAGAAGCAGTAGGACTCTTGATTTTCTCTTTTGTAAATAATAAAGAGTCTAACAATTCTGTTGAAGAGTTAATTCGGGTTAAACCACCTGTAGCTGATCAGAAGTTAAACAATTAATTCAAATTAAGCCACCTGTAGCTAATCAGAAGTTAAATAGTCCTATTACAATTTGAATTAGCCACCTGTAGCAAGTTTTTCTCTTAAAAAAATTAGGTTATTTTCCTATAAATATCAGTTGCATGAAACCGAGGAGTAGTTAGAAGCTAGAAGGAATTATAGGCTTTTTTCTGATACTCTGTATTCAGACTTCGTTTTTTTTCATAATACAAACTTCGTTTTGTCAATGGTGGTTTAAAGTGCATCTTTAACTAGCTAGCATTCAGCCACATCAATTGTAGAGGGCCCCTGCACTGAAGGAGGTTTTTCACTTGTTGTTTTTAGTTTAATTTCTATTACTCTGTTTTCCACAAGTCCGTTTTCTCTAATATAGAATGATGTTTCATTTCAGTTTATAACCAATAGTGTAAGGATAAAATCACAATTGTGTAGCCTTGTTCTTCTGAGATATTTTGTGAAAAATGACTGAATGAATATTGAAGTAATAAGAATATATAGTTGCTTAATTTTCTTACTAGTTTGTTACTCATTTTCTTAGCATAGAACTATCAATTCGCTGTATTAATCGATGTTCTCAAAACCATTTCAAAACGATGATGATTCTAACTTAAATGGTTAGATATCTAATTCATGTAGTGATTGAATTTACTCAGTACATTGTTAGTTTTACATGCTTTTACCTTTTCTTTTATGCTTTTAGGTCCTTAGTTGCATCACTTGACATTCCAAAAAATCATTTCAAGGAGATTGATTCCATCATATTCCAAATTGAATGGTTGAATTTTTAAATGAATGAAATTACTGAGTTACATTCTTCATCAATATCACTTCTGATTTTAAGATCTAGATCCATGGATTAGGACTAATGATAACATAAGATAGATGCTTTGTTTTCTTATTAGGTTCTAACTAGTTAACAGTTCTTGGTCCATTTTTAGGAGATTAGACTAACTTAGTAACCTTTCTTTTCCTTTAAAATTCATTAGATCCATGTAAATCTCTCACAGATTGTATATTCTTTGACATCAAAGAACATAAACACCCAAAACAAACATAAAAATACAAAACAACGAAGTAAGAGAAAAAATAATTAAGCACATATAGTGCATCACACTTCATTAGTCTACAAACCTTGGTTGATAATTCATGCAAGAAATTTAGGACAATAAATTGACTAAAAATTTTGGTGCCATTTTCGGGGAAGTGTAATTAGGTAACTTCATCTCTTACATAAAAAAAAATGATATGCATAGAGAAAGAGACTCTAGGGGTAGATTCATAGCTAGAGGCAAGAGTTCAGTTCCTACAACACCACCTACTCCACCAAGACTAAGAAGAGATACACCTCCATCTCAAATTCATATTCCTAGCCATCGACCTTCTAAAGTTCTAAGTTCAGAAATTCAATCAAGAGGATCTCCTACTTCATCTACTGAGGCAGTCCTAGAGGAAGAAAATTTTGGATCTCCAACAGAAGGAGTAGCCTTTTTCACCTCTACAGGGGAACATATTTTAGGTGAAGAATTAAGAATACCTAGTGGAGAAGAAGAAATAGAACCTTTCTTCCAAATACCATTGATAGAGGAACTAGGGAAAGAGAAATTAACCTTGCAGGTTGAATCTTATATTAACTCTAAAGAAGCTTTAATGGCAGAAGAAGGAGAGGATGGATAATTTCATTGTCTAGAGGAGGAGGAAGTATAGGAAGAGGTAGAGTAAATAATGGAGAAGGTAGAAGAAATAATGGAAGAGGTAGAGGAAATAGGGAAGTTGATAGTTCTTTTGGATTCTATAGTTGATGAAGAAACAGATGCCACAATGAAAAATATCTCGCTTTCTGTCCTCCCAAATTTTCATGGATTAAAAAGTGAAGATCCTAAAACCTTATTATTTGAAATTGAAGTCTTGTGTAGAACTTACGATTATTTACAAGACTCTCAAAAACTCAAATTGTTTCCTTCAACATTGAATGGAGTTGCTTTAAAATGGTTCATGGGTGTTAAAATTGGAAACTAGGGCCAAACTTCATGTGCGTCACCTTATTCATGGATGATAATATTTTTACTAGATCCCTCTCGTCGAGAGGTGTAGGATTGATCTAAAGATCATCCGATTCCCAAAAGTATTTATGGAGATATGAATTTATTTTGATTATGGACTAATTGTCAAAGTCGGCCAACAACTTATGTAGGCTCAGAAGCCCAACAGTTGCATCTATTCAACCCCAACGTTTTTCATATAAATACAAGGAGTATTCTCCTCATTTGCACACTTCACTCTCATCACATCTCTCTCTCTCTTGTGAAAAAAGACTCTTCTCTCACACGTGTGGAAGGAAGGATGCAGATTTTAGGGCTGCAACTATAGATTAGAAGTTTGACCAGTGTTGACCATCATTCTCTCTCTCTGGACTACGCAGTAGGTGAACTTGACTCTCCTTGGAAGGCCAAATTTTTTGCTAAAGGAATCAAGGTGATTCGACGGTCGGTTTACAAGATATTGACTGCCCTAGTTTAGGGATGATCTAGGGTTTGCCGCTGCTGATGTAAATCAGATTTTTGTACTATTTCTCTCTGCTGAATTATTGAAGATAAAAGAAGATTTGATCAAAGGGTTTCCCCATATTGGTGTTTTCCCTTGGCTAGCCGCCACATCTTGTGTCTCTTGCCTTGGCTTGTTTTTTGTCGATCGTTTAATGTTCTATCTGCACTTTACTTAATGTACATGTGATTGCTAATCTGTGGATAATAAAAAGAAAGATAAGTAAACTTCTCTAAGCATAGAACATACCATAACTTAACATGGTATCAGAATTGAGGTGAAGACAAAGCCTGAGCAAGAGCAAGAGAAATCACGGAAAAGAAGATTGGCTAGGCTATCCTTAAAGAACTATGGGGTCCTCAAAACTATTCCCCACTGAAGAAAAGTGCCGTGAGAAGTCTGACTATCACGGATCAAAGATGTCTCTCGATCTGACTTTAGAAGATCAAGGAGTGTTGGACCATGTGAGAAGCAATAATGTTGAGCCTCCATCAAATGCACCCACTGCTGCCGGGAACAAATGGAAATTTGGAGAAGTCAAAGCTAAGAAGATCATCCGGGACTCTAATCAACAAGCGCTTGGTGGCCTATGTTTCTGAGTTGAACACCTCCAAGGAAATCTACGATATACTGGTGAGTTTATTTAAAGTTAATGATGAAAATCAAGTTCTGTTTCTTAGAAATAAGCTGAAGGAAATTAAGAAGGGAAAAGATGAAAATATGCAAGCATATTTCTCAAGGATCACTGAGATCAAGAACAATCTCCTATCTATTGGGGAAGTAATTCCTGACAGGGAAATGGCACTTACAACTCTTGGAGGACTACCATATGAATGGTATATATTCAGGACTAATCTCCTCAACAATAATGTAATTCCTAGATTTGAGGAATTAATGGCTAGATGCATTCAAGAAGAAGCAAGAATGGGAGAACAGGAAATGCCCACACTTAAAGGTCATCCCACTACCTTTTCTTCTCATGCTAAAAGAAGAAACAATTCTGAGGCTAAATCCAAAAGGAAGACTGGACCAAAGGGTGGAAAAGGACGATGTTACCATTGCAATAAACCAGGTCATTATGCAAGGGAGTGTCTTGATAAAAGGAACTCACACCGGGATGATGATCAAAATCCCTCTCAAGGCAATCAAAGAAATGGCAAGTCAAATGGCTGAGGTAAAAGGAGTGCTGGAAATCAAGGAAGAGGACAACCATTCAAGAAGGCAAGAAATTCTAGGTATGAATCTAACATTGTTCACAATCAACAGGATGAATATTATCTACCAGCTGCTCTATCTACCTCTACTCCTTCGGACTCGCTGGGAAATTGGCTTATTTATAGTGGTGCCTCAAGGCACTTCACTGGTTACAAAGAAGTTTTCCATAGTCTGATAGAGAAAGAAACCAACCTGGAAATTGTCCTTGGAGATAATATGAAATATCCCTTGAAAGGTGTAGGCAATGTCTCTCTTAAATTGAATCAAGGTAATACAATCCACCTACAGGATGTATTATATGTACCTGATCTCAAAAAGAACCTGGTGTCCATTTCAACAATGGAAGACAAAGGCTACAAGGTGTCTTTCGCCGATGGCAAGGTACGTGTATGGAAAAACAATATTAAAGATGCCTTCACTCTCGGGTTTTGAGTTGATTCATTATATCAGGTCGGAGGAAGTCTGCTAGGTGTCATGTCTTATGACACATCTCTTCAGTCCGAACTATGGCATCAGAGGTTTTCTCACCTTCATTATAAAGCTCTACTTGATGTAAGAAAAATGGTGACTGGGATGCCTGAGTTCAGATTAGAGCAAGAAGGCATATGTCCTGGATGTGTTGAAGGAAAGCTAAAAAGGGGACCATTCCCCTCAAGCCAAAGCAAGACCTCCGATATATTACAATTACTTCACTCAGACATATCTGGTATGATGCCTATGAACTCCTTGGGAGGATATTCATATTACCTCACTTTTAGAGATTAATATTCTCGCAAGACTTGGATATACTTCTTGAAAAAGAAGGATGAAGGGTTCTCCTGGTTTCGACACTTCAAAGCCTTGATCGAGAATCAAACTAAAAAGAAGATCAAGATCTTAAGGACTGATAATGGGACTGAATATGAATCTAATGAGTTTCATGACTTCTGTAAAGAGGCTGACATTAGGAGGGAGACTACTACAATGTACACTCCTGAACAGAATGGTGTGGCAAAAAGGAAGAATCGTACAATTGTGGAAGCTGTTCATGCTATGCTCCATGATTAAAGACTTCTGAAGTTTCTATGGGTTGAAGCTATAAACACCGCCGTATATGTACAAAACCGATGCCCCCATTAAGCATTGGGTTCCAAGACTTCCGAAGAAATGTTCACTAGTAAGAAACCTGACGTATCTCATTTTAGAATTTTTGGAAGCCCTGTATATTTTCATGTGATGAAAGAGAAAAGGAACAAATTGGGTGCATATGGAAAGAAATGAATATTCGTGGGCTATAGTGAAAATACTAAGGGCTATAGAATCTATGTAGCCGGCCAAAGGGAAGTCGTGATTAGTCATGATGTCACCTTTGACAAAGATATGGCTCTTAGCAAGGTGAACAATCTTCCTATTGTGAGGAGCTCTCAAGAAGCTGACACCAGGGAACCGAAAGAAAAATATGATGAAACAATGCCCGATGTGGAAGAACCCATGGATCCTATTGATCCTCCTCCACCTAAGCCTTCCTCTTGTAGGAAGAGGCCTTCATGGTTTAGGGGGACACTTGATGATGTTGAAGGACACACTGCACCCTGAGGAACCTTCCGTGAAAGTAAGAAACCAAACAGGTATCAGGGATACCTGACCATCATGAGCACGATCATTCAAAATGAGCCTTCAACATTCTCAGATGCCATCAAGCCTAAAGTATGGAAGGATGCTATGACCGAAGAATATGAGTCTATTATGAAAAATGACATCTGGGAAGTGGTTCCTAGACCCCTAGACAAGACAATTGTCACTTCTAAATGGTTTTACAAGATAAAGCATGCAGCTGATGGAAGTACGGAAATGTATAAGGCTCATTTTGTCGCTCGTGGCTTCTCCCAGAAGGAAGGTATAGACTATGATGAGATATTTACACCTGTTGCCAGATATACCATCATCCACTCGATCATAGCCCTTGCAACTTCACAAGGATGGAAACTA
>APFE030043390.1:38537-51476 GCA_000404065.3 Pinus taeda | reverse complement strand
GTTCTTCTATAAGATGCTTATCATTCTCCCTTTCACTGTCGACACTGATTTGATAACTTGTTCCTGCTTTTCCACTTTCATGGATTTGTCCTGCAACAGTACAAGTGGATGGCACATTCTGATATGGAGAATTGTCTTGAAATCTTTCATTGACATCTAGATCCTTTACAAGATCACTCTCATTTTGTTTCATAATGTTAGGGGCACAAGGCGAGCTACCTTGATCACCATATCTATTTGTAAAAGCATTGACGATGTCTTGTAAAGAAGCAAAAGAATCTTCAGGACAATTATGAAACCAATTCAAAGCATCACCCTCTAAAGAAAAGGCAAATAGACGCATTTTGACATCTTCATGTTTATATTGGGGAGAACTACAATATTTGATTATTGTATCAGTAAACCTGGATAGATGCTTTCTAACAACAACTGAATCACCACCAGAGAACAAAGACAATTTATGAATGGCGTCTTCTAACATATCATGGAGAAAATCAATAAAATGACACAGGATAAACAAATCATCCATGATGACTTTCTTGAAGGAATAAGGAGGGACCAAATGGATGCTAGAGAGAGACCCCTGCTCAAGAAAATCAAGAGATCTAGAAGAAGAGAGCTTCTAGTAGAAATTCTCGTAAGAAATGAAAGAAGTGGAGTTGCCACTTGAACATGAATCTAGCTCTAAGATCCAAAAGGAAAACAACTGGATATAAGGGAGGGTTTATTGTCTGAGAAATAATGGATGAATAAGTGGAGTCGCCACCCAAACAAGAAACGAACCGATGTGTCCAGGTGTTAAAAGTGTAGATGAAACAATTAATGAGATGACGAAAGATGAAGCGATGAAAAAGATCAAATGACACCAAAAAATGTTGTCGTTGCCGGCTCAAATGAAAAGATGAAAAATGAGCAGAATAATGAGGAAATGTCATTGAAACGCCGAGAATAAAATGTCCCCAGCAACGGCGCCAAAAAATGTGGTGCCAGATGACAGGAAGAATAAAGATGAGATAACTAATGAGAAGAATGATGAGGATATGTTGATGAAACGTCGAGGATAAAATATCCTCGGTAACGGCGCCAAAAAATGTTGGTGCTACCGGCTAAAATGAATGATAGAAAGATGAAAAATGAATGTCGTAAAACCAAGGCCCAATAAATCGGTCCCCAGCAACAGTGCCAAAAAATGTTGGTGTTGCCAGTAAATATGATAAAGATGATATGAGGAGAATGAAGATAAAATGTCGTTGAAGTGCCGAGAATAAAATATCTCCGACAACGGCGCCAAAAAATGTTGTCGCATAGAATGTCTAGGCATCGCGATAATGGCTCAGATCGGGGGTTGTCACCCTGATCCCCAATCTCTCTGTTTAAGTTGTCTCACTACAGCAGGCTAAGGGGGGTAGACCCTACGAAAATAGAATGAAAGATACCTAGTTGAAAACCAACCAGTTCAGGAAACAGAGTGAAGCAACCAACTACTTGAGTTAGATTTAGCAAGATTTATTAGATTTGATTAGATTTTAAGCAATTGATGCCAGTGCCATATGGAGTCAACTATCTTCCTAGGAAATTTGGAACCAAGTAATTGATTTGCAACTGTTGCTTGAATGAATGACTATCTTATATGAAGTGCAGCTCCTAAAGCTAATATGAGATGCAAGAATCTTGGTTAATTTTAGTTAAATGTCTATCTAAGTTCTAACCCTTCGATCCTTTCTATATTGAGCCTAATTTCGTAGTAATTGGCAGAAAGAAGATAAGGTGAAGCACACTAGGATGTGATTAACGATACTTCTCCTGAAAATCTAACATACCCGTTGCCTCCAGCGCTGCAGAGAATTGTGGCTCTGATGATTGCAAGGTCGCCATTTTAAGTACTATTAAAAGCAAGCTTCTCAAGCAAAGATAGATGGATACCAATCTCTCTATCGACCAAGCTTATGTTTGAAAGTAAATTTTATTTATGCAAAACTAACATATATGCAAATGCACTAGATGATGAGAAGAAGTTAGACCCGAGGATTAGAAACACTTGTGTTGCGAAAGCCCTTAATCACCAAAATAAAATGCTCGCTTTACTGGATGAAGACTTAAAAATAAACCCCTGAAAATATTACAATTAAACCACAAGTTCATTTCAATTTTTTTTGATACAATTATAGCTCAAAGAGAACAAAAACTTCTTTGCAATCAATGTCAACAGATGCTCAAAAAATACTCAATTTATGAAACAAAAGATATGCATTTTATCACAATTCCATGACAGAGTATTTGATTTTCAGAAATTAGTTTTTAGGACAGCAATAAGAAAAAATTTATGACAGCAACAATATGACAATGAAAACAGTAAGCTATCAATGATATCTTTATGCCAAATTACCGAAAAGTTTCTAAACTTGCCCACATGAATTATCAAAAAATTTCAGCTTGTTATGATGTGATTTCCATAATTATATCAGATCTGATATACTTATTACAGCCAACAATTAAAACATGAAATAAGTCTAATGATGAATGCTAAACTCAAGAAATTAATTCCTTAATGTATAGACAGCGTAGGAACTGATTTTAGACTAACCCACATGAAATTTTGTTACTGTTATATTTCAGACTTTAGAAACAGAATTATTCAGAGATAACAGTCACCCAAAATGTAGATCTAGGGCAAATTTTTGATACACATCAAACATAAATGACTTATTAATGTATTTAACAATTTTTTTTAGTTAATTTCAAACCACTTAGATGTGTTTTTCACCACTATTAGAAAAGTATATGACTATTGTAGCAAACAGTGAAGAAAAAGATGGTTTGGAGATCAAACCCTTAAGCCCTGGGCCTTGAAGATCACTTGCCCAAGTTGCCAAAAAAATTTCAATACCTGAAACACAAATTTTTACTAAATTTTCTGCAAAAACCCACCAATGATTAGCTTCAGAAAATCAAATATTCAAATCAGAAATGGATCAAGGGGAATCTAGGGCCAATGAGATCTAGTACTAGGCCCAATAGAACTAGTGTTGGGCTAGGAGAAGGCAGATCTGGGCTTAGGAGCCCCAAAACTTGAAACCCTTGTTCTCAAAAAAAAATTATTTTGCTTCAGATCTTCAGATTTATTGCAAAATCTTTAATGGTTGGCCTTCCAAAAATATTTGGGACAAGATATTGCCCTCCAGGGCCTAGATCTGTCTCAAAACCCCCAGATCTGCTTGAAAATATCTCAGCTCTAAAGATTTACTTGGTTGATTTCCTAGATCTATTCCTGCAAACAATCTTTGAGCCCAAATCTTGCCCTCCAGGGTCTAGATCTAGCTCAGATCTGAAGATTTTCTTGGCTGATTTCTCAAATCTATTCGTGCACAAATAAAAAGAGAAAAACCCAACACCCAATATGTACAAAAATAGAGAAAATCCCAAAACCCAATTGCTAAAATTCAAAATTATGTTACAAAATTTCATATCTACACAAGTAAATAGCAAATCTATACGAATAATTTACAAATCTATACAAATAATTTATAGATCTATCAGATCTAAGGAGTATGAGTCCAACTTCGCTCCTAGATCTGATAGTCTAAGGCTCTTAATAGCCAAATCTATCAAAATTTCCATAAAATATTTAAAAGATTTTGAAATTTTAGAGAGGTACTATCCCAAAAACACCCTACAAAAGAAGAATACAAAAAAAAAATAATAATAATCGTTAGATAAATCTTGGGGCTTATATGAAGTAGGCTCTTCAGAAAATGTGTTAAGAGTTGACTGGTCCAACTGAAGACTATCCCCAAATGCTCAATGAGAACCTGAGAGATCTTCTGCAAACACTAGATCAACTATCAAATCAAGTAGAGAAATAAAACAACAATAAAATTCTGAAGAAATAGAGATACCTACTACTTCAATCAAAATAAAAAATGTTACCCTAGATCCAACAAACCGAATAAGATACATGTATTCAAATTATTCTAAGAGAGCTATTGATTGATAGTTTTCACATAATATTAAGCAGAAATTAAAACAATGTTACCATAAATTCATGAAGAGGAACACTACAGCACATCGAACCCCAAAGACTTATGCATTAATTCAAAAAAGTATACAAGAGAGCTTGAGAGCTTAGTACACTATCCAGAGATTAGATCAATTCACTGACAAATGACTTCCTATTTAAAGATTAATCCCCCAATGGCTAATTCGAGTGATCCTTGTCAAAGCAATCTCGACTGTTGATGAGGATCAAAATTTCTTTTAATCTCATCTGTTGAAATTATAAATTCTTGAGGAAATTCGAATTTTTCAATTAAATGCATTTTAATTAATTCAAAAATTAAATTTTTGAATTAATTTCCTCAAAATTTTGACTTTGACTTAACCTCAAGGACCAAAGACTTAAAATTTAACAAAATAATTAATTTACCATAGTCCCGGATCTTTTAAAATTTGAATTTTAAGGACCGACGAATTTTTTTTCAAAAAATTTAAATTTACCTAAGACCTAGAATTAATTAAATTTTTGGCTTAGGATTTTAATTAGTTTTTTGGTCAGAAAATTTGATTAATTAATGTATGAGGGGATAAATTATTTTTTCCAACCCTCAAGGCACTTTACATCATAATTTTCATATTTTTACATCATAAGGGGGAAAACCCATCTGTAATAAACCCTCACAGACTACCCATTTCTGCGACACAAATATAATCCAGCAGACCAAGTAATTTGTAATAAAATAACCTAATCAAATAGTTACGATTATTCCCAAATCACTTTTACATAGACTCGATCTATAACGCTAGGACTCGCCTAAGGTCCCAGTGACAAAATACATTCTGACTTTGGGGTAAGACTGAAGGAAAACTCTGCCAACCATCCGACAATGGATCGGTGAGACAAAAACCTCCCAAAATATAGATCGTTACCAGAAAAGTAGGTTTACCTAGGTAATTACATACATGACACAGATCTATTGAGATTATTTACATCATATACATGCAGAATGGATTTACATTGTAACATGATAATCAGGCTGATGATGATAGTTGAACGGCACGAACACATCGATCAGGCGCTATCCCTTTTGCGAAAAAAGGGGATGTACTACTATTGGTCATTGACACGTAGTGGTCAATAGTAGGTATACATATGTAGATTGGGCAAGCAGTTCAGTGGAACGGAAAAGTACCTTCGGGTACTGTTTCAGTGTTGGATCAGGGATGGTTTCTTGGTGTAACAGGAAGCAGAAGTCAGTAGCACTGAGCTCTGCAAAAGCAGAGTATATGGCAGTCAGCAAAACTATGTGTGAAGCTATATGGCTTCGAAAGCTGCTAATAAGCTTGTTTAGACAGAGGATGGAGACAACCAGTGTCTATTGTGATAATCAAAGTTGCATAAAGCTCTCTGAAAATCCTGTGTTTCATGACAACTCGAAGCACATCGATATTCTGTGTCACTTCATCAGAGATTGTGTGCAACGTGGAGCAATCCAGCTACGGTATGTTCTCACAGAAGAGCAGGTTGTAAATATACTCACAAAAGCTCTAGGGAGAGCTAAGTTCATCTATTTTAGAGAATAGATGGGTATGGTGGAGAACCCGTTTTAGTAGCAGGGATAGCTTATTTTGATGCTTTTCAGTTGCAGATGTTGCAATTGCAGCAACAACAGATGAGAGGGAGTTGCAGTGCAAATGCAGTGTTCGCAATAGTATCACAGTGTCAGCAGCATCACAGATGCAACATATATCAGAGTTGCGCATTGGTTGGTGGGCAATATGGCCAGACATCAGCAGCGTGACAAGAGATGATGCAGAGACAAGGTGTGAAGTAGAACTAGAACATATTCCTCGCTAAGAGGGAGTGTTAGTTGTTTGTAGCAATGGATGTGTTCGAGCCATGAAATTTGGTCGAGAGGCTAGAATAGATGAAATCTCCAAAACCCAAAAATCGTTTCTGGAAATTCCGCCTAGAAGTGCCTCAATTAGATTATTAACCGATTTTTAAATATTTCCCAAGTCAAAATTTAGGTAATATGGTTAATTAATCCGTATTAATTTAGATAAGGTGAGAATCATCTAGAAACTCACTCGGATCGATCCGGAGATGATTCTAACCACTGATTAAGTTTTAATCTTGGTCATTGGTGCTCCAACAGTGGATTATAAGAGCAAGTCGATGTGGTGATGGAGATTACACCAATGCAAATACTCAGTTTCCCAGGCAGTTCGATTTTCTCAGTAGCAGCAACTCAACAAAAAAGATAGAGCCAAAGGGTGAGTAGCAGGTGGAAGAGGAGGGCGGCAACATTCCGAGAGGAAGAGTTCCAGTCCCCGGAAGAGGCAAAGGAAAGAAGGTTGAAATTTGCAGAGTGCCAGCATAAGCTCTGCGCAGAAGGTGACGCAGGGAGCTCAACACAAAAGCTAGGGAGGCAATTTCGGAGGCAGAAAATAGTTGTGGGGTGAGAGAAAATTTTCACGATATTTTTGCCAGTATTTTCCTCAAATTAGATTGCTCGTAGGGCATCTAAATTATTGTACTCATAATTGTTGTTGAAGATTAATAATAAAACCCTCATCTGCTGCACCGGTTTTCTCAAGTCGGGTTTTTTTAGGGACAATTGTCCAAAAATAACTGTGTCAAAATTCTTATGTGTATGCTACAATTTCTCAGTTTCCAGTATTTTTTTTCCGCAGTATTTTTATGGTGAAAATTGCAGTTGTGATTTTATGTGTTGTTTGCCGTAGCAAATAAACTACATAATTAAATTTTCAATTAGAAAAATAATTTCCTGTAGCTGCAATAGATAAAATTTCACAATAAACGTGCATCTTTAATATGCACAGATGCATCAACAGATTTCATAAACATTGTCCCCTTGGGACAATTAACCAAGAAGTTAATAAGGCTTCTACCATTTTGCTCGGTCCAACTATCTGACATCACAATGCATCCTGTGTGTTCCCATGATCCCCTAAACGCCTCCAATCTCTTAATGCAATCAACCTTTTCATTTTGAAGAATGCACCCTCTAAAGTCATCATATGAAGGGACTTTGTACCTTGGGCCAACAATAGCAATAGCATCAACTGCGAGCTGGAAAAAGAGATTATTCCTGGCAACGCTAAAAGGAATATCACTCCAAAGAATAAACTTTCCCAACAAATCGTCAGCTTCTTCCTTCTCCCTTTTTTAATAAAGGACGAGATAGATGGTTATGCACCAAGTGTGGTTCTAGGAACAAAAAATGATGAGGCAACTATGGGGTTGGGTGTAGATGTTGATGGTGAAGAAGAACCAATACCACTCGCACAGTCACCTCCCAATCCTAACACTCCACCCCCTGCTATTTGACTCTTCAGAGCTGCCTTGGTAAGTTTGGTTGTCTCTATTCCTTCCAATGATTTGAGGGCTCTTCGGATGATTTCTGGATTTGTATTTAAAAAAGGCCCTACCTCATGTCCAAGAATTTGTGCAAGGTGGAACTTCAATCTGTATACTCCCTATCATATGTTTCCCACATAACTTGCAACTCAAATTTGATCTATCAAACCCCCCATCAGGTTCACCAAATTGCCACAGAAGAGTCCAATTTCCTTATCGTGTTTGTAACTTTGTTGAACTTTTGAGTTTTAATGTAACTTAAAGTTTGAGGTTTGAACCCATGGAACAAGAAGAATTGCAAGTTAAAGAAATGAAATTAAAATTTACATACAACATTTTGAATTTTTTACCAAGAAAAAAACCCTCAACTCAATGCAACAATAATGACAAAAAATACACCTTCAAACCCAAGCAAAAATGATGGAAAAAACTAGGGCACAAAAAATTAAACAAATAAAACTAACAATCAAGTTTTTGCATTTTTGACCAAAAAAAACCCTCTCCACTAAATGCAACAAAAATAACAAAAAAAAACACACTCAAATTCAAATAAAAATCACGAAAAATAAATGGGTGATAGAAACCCAAGGAAAAACAAAAAAAAAGGGCCAAATTTGATGCCCATACCTGAAAACCACTCTCTGCTGAAGAAACTTATGCCAAATTTGATGCCCATACCTGAAAACCACTCTCTGCTGAAGAAACTTAGTCCAAACTTGAATTTTTTTTGCTTGGGACGTTAAATTCCTTCACTTTTCTCATTTCTTGCCCTTGCAGATGAGTTCTCCTCCTCCTTAGCTCTCACTCTTACCCTCCGTTTGCAACATGAGCCAAAAAAAACCGAATTCAGCCTTTAAAACTGCGTCGTTTTCTGCCCCCACGATTTTTATGGATCAACTCGTGATTTTTTCACAATTTTTTGAAGTATAAAAAATCGCCGATAAAATCACAGGTATGAAAAAATCACAATGTTCACAACACAGTTTTTTATAGCTTGGGAGGTACTCCAAACCCTAGGCTTGAGGGTTGTGGAGGAGTTGGGACACAAGTGTGGCTTGTGCACTTGAAACCCAAGCTTGGGGTTTTGTACCCATCAATGTTGGGGCCAAAACCATGGAAATAATTTGACATGTGATGGATGGAGATGATACAGGATGTCGAGATGAACCAAACGCATCAAAATCATCGAAATCTAAGTTGTCTATGAGGAGAAATTATTGTTTGAAGTTAGAATGTGGGCCTGGTTAAGGTCGGCCTAGTGGTTGGAGGCCTTATGACAACTAGACAAGCCTCTTGGACAATATGTCAAAGCCCTCATGTTAGGATATAAATACGAGGTGAAAGAGGTCACTTTAGGACATCCAAGTGAGCAACACAAAGGCAACAAGCACAAGAAGATAATCATGTTTGCGTAGACCCTTTGACGCCTAGCCCAGAACTGCCTCTGATCAAGTCATTCTTCTTATCTTTATTGCTGGAAACGATTCTCCGATCTTCTAGAAGACTTTCCCAGCCTCTGGAGGCTGAATCAAATTTTCCCACAGCTAAATTGAATTGCCCTCTGAAGTTGCCTACGCAGTCCTCTGCGCTACCTCACTGATAACTCAACCTCTTGTTGTTGTCTCTCCGGAACTGGAAATCTTCCTCTGGATCACTGTCCCTTTCCCTATGTCTCTGCTTCCCTTCTGAAGCTCGAACTGTTCCAGCTATTGCCTCTAGAAAATTGAACTCTCCAAGGAAATCGATCTCTAGTGTGTGTGTTCTCCATCTACCCATCAACTTCTTCTTATAATCTTTTGTTGGAGCTCCAACGACCAATATTAAAACTTAATCAAGGGTTACGATTATATCAATGTCAATCCGTGTGAGTTTCTAGATGATTCGCACCTTATCTCAATTAATTCTAATTAATTAACCCCTTTTCCTAAGTTCAGACTTAGGAAATATTTAAAAATAAGGTAATAATTTAATTGATTTCATGTATCTGTTTCTTTGTCCTTCCTTGGAATAGAAAGGTTCCTAATCTTCCCCAAGGGCAGCATCTTCATCGAAGGTGATATCATAACTTATCTCCACTTCTCTTTAACCAGGCACATATATTCTATATGCCTTTGAAGTTTCATTGTAGCGCACAAATGTTCCTTTCTTCCCAAATGCATCCAATTTGCTTCTCTTTTCTTTCAGCGCATGAAAATACACGGCGCTACCAAAAATTCTAAAGTGAGAAACATCAGGTTTCTTACCAGTGAAAACTTCTTCGAGGGTTTTGGACTCCAATGATTGATGAGGGCATCTATTTTGAATATATACGACAGTGTTGGCAGCTTCTCCCCATAGAAATTTCAGAAGGCCTTGATCATGAAGCATGGCACGAGTGGATTCTATAAAGAACGATTCTTCCTTTCAGCAATTCCATTTTGCTCAGGGGTAAATGCGGTAGTAGTCTCCCTCTTAATGCCAGTTTCTCTACAATAGTCATTGAACTCATTTGATTCATATGTGGTTCCATTATCAGTCCTCAATATTTTGATCTTCTTCCCTGTTTAATTTTCAACAAGGCTTTGAAAGAGCGAAACCATGTGAACACTTCGTCCTTCTTCTTCAAGAAATAAATCCAAATTTTGCGAGAGAAGTCATCCACAAAGATAGCATAATATAAATATCCTCCCAAAGATGTCACGAGCAACATACCAAATAAATCAAAATGAACCAGTTGCAAAATGTCGACAGTCTTGCTATCACTTGAGGGGAATGGTCCCCTTGTATGTTTTCCTTCGACGCATCCCTGACAAACACCTTCATGTTCTACTTTAAATTCGAGCATACCTGTCACCATCTTTCTTGCATCGGGTAGAGCCTTATAATGTATATGAGCAAACCTTCGGTGCCATAATTCGGATTGAAGACATGTGTCGCAAGACATAGCTCCCAATGGATTTCCTCCAACTTGATATAAGTTGTCAACCCTGGATCCAAGAGTAAATGCTTCTTTGAAATTTCTTTTCCAAACACGTACCTTTCCATCAATGAATGCCACCTTGAATCCTTTGTCCTCTATCGCCGAAATAGATACCAGGTTTTTCTTTAGATCGGGTACATATAGTACTTCTTGTAGATGAATGGTGTTACCTTGATTCAATTGAAGAGTAACATTCCCAACTCCTTTCACGGAATAGGTGGCATTGTCTCCAAGAATGATTTCCAAATTTGTATCCTTTTCTATCAGATGTGAAAGAGCTTCCTTATACCCAATGAAGTGCCTTGAGGCACCACTATCAATCAACCAATTTCCCAAGGTATTCGGAGGAGAGGCAATAGAGAGGGCAGATATAAGATAAAATTATTTTTGCTTGTTATCTACAACATTAGATTCATCATACCTGGAGTTTCTTGATCTTTTGGGAGGTCGACCATTTCCATGTTGAGTAGCGGGAGCATTCCTTTTTCCTTTGTTGTTGAACTTGCCATTTCTTTGATTGTTGTTGCCCCTGAAATTGTTGTGGTTGTTGTTGTCATCATCTCGAGGTGTATCCCTTCTAATAGGACATTCCCTAGCATAGTGGCCAAACCTGTTACAAATGAAGCATTTACCCTTTTTTCCATCTTTGAATCCCGATCTTCCTTGACATTGCTTCTTTGAACCTGCATTGTTCTTCTTATTAGCATGAACGGAGAATGTAGTAGGATCATTCATAATTGAAGGCATGTCTCTCTCTATCATCCCTGTTTCTTCTTGAGTACAGCTAGTCAACAATTCATCAAAACATGGAATCCGGTCATTGTTGAGGATGGTAGTGTTGAACACATCCCATTCACGAGGGAGACCTCCAGGGGAAATGAGAGTGAACTCCCTGTCAGCAATAACTTCTCCAATTGAAAGAAGATCATTTTTTATTTCAGTAGTCCTCATGAAGTAGGATTGGATATCTTCTCCTCGTCCCTTCTTTATGTCCTTCAGCTTGTTCTTAAGAAAGAGGACTTGGTTTGCATTGCTAGCTTTAAACATGCTAACCAACTTGTCATACATCTCCTTAGATGTGCCCAAATTAGAAATGTAAGCAACTAAATGCTTATGAATAGAATCCCTGATGATCTTCTTAGCTTTGACTTCACCTTTCTTGTACTTTGACTTAGTGGCAATCGGTGCATTAGAAGGAGGTTCAGTAATATTTCCCTGCACATAGTCCATAGCATCATGTTCTTCCAAAGTCAAGTCAAGAGACATATTCCATGAATGATAATTAGACTTATCATTGAGCTTGTCATCAAATTTGAAGTAAGATGAGGAGGCCATCGAATCTTGTCCTTGTCAACAGATCTCAATGATTGCTCTTCTCACTCTTGCTTGGGCTTTGTCTTCACCTCAGCTCTGATACCATGTTAATTTTAGATAACAATGGTATGTTCTATGCTTAAGAGCAATTTACTTCAATTTTTCTTATTAGCCCAATATCAATTTCCAGATTAGCAATCACATTAACATTGATAGTAAATGCAGATAGAACATAAACAATAAGCAGAAGACAAGCCAAGACAAAAGGGCACAGTATTTGGCGGATGCAAGGGAAAAAACCCCAATGTGGGGAAAACCCTTTGATCAAATCTTCTTATTATTCTTCAAAAGTTCAACAGAGACAGAGTACAATATACAAAATTTACTTGCCCAAACACTGTCAAAACTATCTAGTCAAACTACAGTGAACAGGATGCCCTAACTAAAAAGTCAACGTCGGTCAAACCAGCAGAAATTCTCCTCCTAAGTTGCACGAAACGGGGAAACGCGGAAGCGAAACGAAATGGGGAAGCGAAACGAAACGCGACCTCCCCAAATTTTGGAAACGGGGAAACGCGAATATATATATATATATAATTATATTATATTATACTATATATATATATTTAAAAATATCTATAAGTATAATTATTAATACATATATGTGCAATCATAAAGCATTAATGATACATTTACTTAAACATTTTAATATTAAGATTAAATTTACATCACATTTACTCATGAGTCATCACATAATGAAAATAAAAATATAGGAACTGGAAAATCCAAAATCAGCCTTTATTTATATTATTATATGAGGTTGCAAGTACAATAAAGACTATAAGGCTGCAAGAACTATAGAGACAAGTCACAAAAGACTAATCCTCATCATAACAATCCTCATCAAAAATAGAAGCAGCAGAATGCTCAACAGTGGATGGTGGTGCTGAAGAAAATGATGCACCAATTCCACTTCCAGAATCGTCCTCAATATTCAGGGCAGCAAGAGAGAGATCAAAATCAAGATTTTTTGCATCCATATCCCATTCTTTAGAAGGACCACTGTTGTATTCTGGACCCCTACAAGATGCAAAGCGAAGGTTGGAGTGCACATAATTTTCTGTGGCTGAATCTACCCTAAAATGCCAGAAAATAGGAGAAATATGGCTGTAGCTGAGCCAAATCTGCTGCAAAAATAAATTTAAAAAACAAATCTATAAATAAAAAACGTTTTTCAGCAATTTCGCTGCATAAACCCTAGAAAAATTGAAGAAATAGTAAGAAAAAA
>APFE030043390.1:19262-37914 GCA_000404065.3 Pinus taeda | reverse complement strand
CGACCGTACGGGCACGTTTCCATTTCGGGAAACGTGCCCATACGGCCGGAAACGCGTTTCTAGGCCGTACGATACGCCGAAACGCGTTTCCGTTTCGTTTCCGGGCAGAAACGCCCTCTGTACCTGCGTTTCTTGCAACTTAGGTTTTATTTATTTTTGTTGTTGTATCTAGAGGAAACAGCAACAGGGTCGGGCTCATACTCATTTGACACGGGGTAAATTCCGACTGTTGCCACTATACCTCAAGTGAACCCATGTGCACCCCAACGCACGGCCTACACAGCTAGTCAGCTAGATTTGAACCTCGAACTGCATACTTCACAAAGACTTCATATCACGGTGATCCCCAATCGAGCTGTTCCCTAGGGGCTAAATTGTTTTGCAATGTTATGATAGTTTATAAAGTACTTTATTTAGCATCTTCTTCACCTAACATGAACATTCACTTTTCTCATGTCCATTAAATTCATGCTTACAACTATCTCTAGGATCTAATCTCAACCACTGAAATTTACTACTTAAAACTTACCCTCGCTCTTAATTATTTATGAACAGCCCAAGGAATCCCTTGTGTGTTGATTGCCTTGGAATTCATGCGGATTTGTCGATTAGATGGTAGCGTACACCTTTTAGGGAGCCCCCCTAAAAAGCACCAATCTGAATGGAGAGGCATCTCATAGTGCAGGGCTAGATGGCCTATAATTACTAACCAGAGGATAGCGAAAGGGCAGTGAGAATAAGTGTGAAATTTCCACAAATGCACCAACTAGAGTTTATTCTTCTAACTTATTAGCAATTTATTTGTTTATGGCAAATAACGAATAAACCATTGATGCATTTTTCATAATAAAACATTGCGGAATAAAATAGGAACTAAGAAATAGATGCACACACAATAAAAATGACACCAAAATTTGTGGACTAAACGTCCCCAGAAAAAACCCCGAAGGGAAAACCAGTGCAGTAGATGAGGGTTTACTTTTATTATGCAACAATTTGAAAATTTTACAACTGGATGCCCAACTGGCAATCCTCCCGCAAATATAGATCACAATTGGAAAAATATACTAGAGATCTCAGATCTCCTCTACAAACCAACTTGGCCTCTATCCAACCACTCGCACTCCCTGCTGGCTACTCGCACCTGTACCCAAAATGCACACTGGTGGCTTTGGATCCACCCGCATTCCCTGGAAACTGGCTCTAACTGAGTCGTCCTGCCTCCCTCTGTCACGCGAAACCACTTGCTTTGCATTTCAGCAATAGATCTAGCATTCAACTACTAATCTATGGCTCTTCCGACAACTCGAACTAGGGTTTCTAGCTAATCACACTGCTTGTACAACCTCCTTTGTAGATGAATTTGACCTCCCTTTTCCTAACACTCTGGCATTGGAAAATACTCGGAATCTCTCTTCCGAATCTCTACTCTGAAATCTCTGTTGCTCCCTCTTCTGATGCTCTTCCTTGGTTCAAATTGCGCCCTTGCTAAAAACTGCAAACTGGGTAGCTCAATTTGCCTCTCACAATTGATCACTTTGATGTTATCTCCAAGCCCTTCAACCTACTCTTATAATCTCTAATTGGAGTCTCAACGGCCACAATTTAATCTCCATCAATGTCTAAGATCAATTAGACTTTATCAATAGAAGTCTCTAGAGCAATCTCGAACATCCTTAATTAATTATCTTGAATTTACTACTTTTCTTAAGTTAGACTTACGAAATATTTTAATTATGGAAAATTAATTTAATTAAGATGTTTCCCAAGCTTATCTCACGAAACCTTTTCTCGGTTTTGGAGATCTGGTGTTCCTTAGCCTCTTAGCACCATCTCATACTATAGTTTAGAACACTTGTCCAATGATACCATATCCATCAAAAACTAAGAAGAATGTCAAAGTTGCTCTTGCTACACAAGTGAAAAAGGGTAAAGCGAAGGATAAGCAAAACCAAGGTGGAAGAGCATCTCCACAAAGCAGGAAGGAAAAGGACAAAAGCAAAGCAGGAAGGAAAAGGACAAAAGCAAAGCCAAATGCTTTGCTTGTCATAAGTTTGGGTATTTGCCAGTCAGTGTCCTAACAAAACAAAGGGCAAGGTAAGACTATTATGGAAGCTACTACATAGATGGAGGAGATGGCAGAGAAGTTTGATAAAAAGTTCTCCCTAGTATCTTGCCTTTCTGGAACTGTCACAAGAGGTGTCTAGTTCATGAATAGTGGAGCATATCGTCACATGACAGGATAGCAGGACTTCTTCACCAACATGACCAATGTTGAGAAATATACAGGGCAATAGTTAGGTTAATTTTTCTTTACTTAATAATTGCTTGTGATATCTTTTTACCTTTTCTTACTTGTTACCTTCTTCTCTTATTATTATGTTTGTTCTTATCATCAAACAGCTACCAAAACAAGAAGAAGAATAGTACATACGAACACAGGATATAGGCTGCAAGCCAAGGCCAAAAACTCCCCACCTAAGAGGAAAACTTGTAAATCTCTTCTCTTCTTATAGATTCTTCAATTGACGAATTCCAAGACCTCTAGACCAAGACCAATACCCTTCCAAGACCAAGACCAGCCTCCTTGATGATGTGCTTCCTTTTGTCCAAGTCAAACCTAGTCAAATCTCTTCCAACATCACAACTTCGACCCAACAACAGAATTTTGACCTCTATTGCAAGTCTGAAATTTTCGACCCTCCTAGTAGTAGTAGCTTCCACACGTGTGAGCTTATTTAGGGCTTCCAAGGCTTCTTCAGACTTTCGCTTGGCTTTTTCCTTCTTCTAGGGCTTGAGGATGACCTAATTCGACCTTCTTTTCCAAGTTCGATCCTATAGCAGCAAAACCCTAACTCAACAGCAGAAACCCTAGCTTCCTTTCTTCGGACATGTGAAGAGAGAGAGAGAGAAAATAGCCCAAACAATTAATCCTTCTCCTTCTCCTTCTTCACTAGCCTCTTTCTTCTTCTCCTTCGCTTGCTTAATGAGAATGAATTGTATTCCAAGGAGGTCGAGTTCCCTCTTATATATAGGCTTCCAAGGTGGATGAAGATCCTCAAAATAGGTCGAATTCTTAGCTGGCGGGCCACAACTTGGTCTTGAAGGGTATTTTGACACTTAATTACAAAAACAATTTTCTTTACAACTTACAACTTACAATGTGCCCAAGGGGGTCTACAACTTATGACAATGATTCTTTTGACTTCTTGACCTAGGACAAACCCTAGAAGCACTCAATGGGTGTTTGACCTCTAAAATAAAAGACCTTGAGCATGAACCCCATGCTCCAAAACTAACAATAATAATTTTTCTTTCATTTTACAAAATACAAGAATGAAAAGTACATTTCATATTTATGAAGACCGAACTTAGTTACACATTTTTTAACAATCAGGGGGACCAGAGATGTCACTGTGGAGCTTGGTGACAAGGCCAAGTATGCAGTGAGGGCACTGGGAGTATCAAGTTCCAGATGGACTCAAGTAGCATCATGGAGGTGAACTAAGTGCTATATGTACCGAGATTGGAGAAGAATCTCCTTTCAATTTTAGCCATGGAAGACAAAATATTGGAGGTCAAATTTACAGGACATGAAGTGGTTGTTGTGCTGAAGGGGACCACTTTCAGCAAGAAGCAGGTAATCAATAGGATGGAGAGAGATCTCTATTTGTTGCGAGGATGGCTGGTGAAAATTCTCATCCATGAGAGTGACAGCCATAGCGAGATTTGGCCTAGGAGGTTGGGGCACCTACACTACAAAGCTCTTCCTATGGTTCAGAGGATGGTTACTAGTTTTCTAGAGATCTGAGTGGAGCGGGATGGAGCGTGTAAAAGGTGTGCACTTGGCAAGTAGGCCAAGAATGCGTATCCTCATAGTGCAACCAGGTCTAAGGGTGTGCTAGACTTAGTGCATTATAATATTTGTGGTCATATATCTGTAATGTCGATCACAAGATTGGAGAAGCTCATAGGGATGTGCAAGGATCTTGCTTCGGAATTCAACATAAAGGACATTAGCTTGATGCACTAGTTTTTGGGATTGGATGCGTGGCAAGTTGCAACAGCCAGGAAATATTTTCCTTCGGGCAGGGCAAGTGTGCAACGGAGATCTTGAGGAGATTTAGGATGGAGGATTGCAAGCCTATGTCTACACCAATGATCACTAACTTGAAGAAGTTGAGCACTTCTAAAGTTGAACTAGTGGATCCCACACTGTATAGGCAGTTGATATGCTCCTTAGTATATCTAGGCAACACTAGATCGAATATATGTTTTGCTATGAATACACACAACCAATTCATGGCAGAACTGAGATAGGTCCATTAGAATTTGGGTGGCAGCAAAACATGTGCTGGGATACCTACGAGGGACAGTAGACTTTGGACAAAGATATGCCAGAGCTAGAGGAGTGGAGTTGCAAGGGTACACAGATTCTGACTGGGCAGAGAGTGTGGTGGACAGAAAGTCCACATCTGGATGTTGTTTCAACTTGGGATCAACCATGATCTCATGGTTCAGCAGGAAGCAGCAGTAAGGGGTACTCAGTTTAGTAGAGGCAGAGTACATGACAACGAGTATGGCAAGTTTTGAGTCACAGTGGCTTCGCAAGATGCTTGCAGGATTATTTGGTCTAGTTGTTGGAGGGCGTAGATCTAATTGTTGGAGGCTGATTTCTTCAGAAAGATTTCATCTAAAGGAAAATTTACTTGAGGTCATTTTACCTAGGCCAATTTCATTCTTAGGGAGTCGAGTTGCAAGTTCCAGATTGTATTTCTCCTTTCATCTTTGTGGTTTGAAACACCCAGATTTTCCAAATAATGAAATGACGAAGAATTATTTGTGGGTTAAATAATTTTTACAATCTATTATTGATCTCTCCGATTCATTTCCGTTGCATATTTTCAATTCTAGAAGTTAAAGATACCAACGATTTTAGTTTTTGGTGATTTAGTTATTATTTGGTTAAATAAATGTTAAAATTGGGCATAGATTAAATTGTCGTGTGAAATAAATTTGGATGGTATTAGAAATTTAACAACCATAGGTGTAGTCATGGACTTGCAGTCCATCATACCGAATCTCCTCAAAATTTGAACAATGTACTTCCCTTTTCCAAGGAAATGTTGATTTTGGGTAGCATCAGATGTGCTCGAGCCATGAAAATTGGTGGAGAGGCTAAAGTACATAAGATCTCCAAGACCCAGAAATCGTATTGGAAAATTCCATCTGGATGAGGAGTCATTAAAATAATTAATATTTTTAAGGAATTCGTAAGTCTAAACTTAGGAAAATAAAAATATTAATGGGTATGAAACAAGATAAGGATGAGAAGCTTCTAAGAGACGAAGATCAAGTCTATTTTAATCTTAGCTATTGATGAGGGACTTAATCTCAGCCATTGATTCATCAACCAGAAAAGTATAAGAGGAGGCTTGAGGGTCAGTTGGAGATACACCAAGGGAGAACAGTAGTTCGATTTCTGGAGCAAGGTTTGCTGAGAAATTCGAACTAGTGGTCTGGATTGTAGTGAGAGGCAACGAGTACATAGCAGAGAGGCAGAGATAGTGCCTGAGGACTAATGCAGAGATCAAAGAGGCAAACGTAGAGCCAATTAGGAAGATGCAGAGGCAGCTGGATTGTGTAATGACTGGAGGGCCTACCTAGGTGACGCAAAGAGGCCAAGTGCTGACGCAGAGGGTTTGGGAGCTGCGCAAAGGCTAGTTGGACTGACGCTGGGCCTAGGGGAAGCGTCGAAGGATTTTTGTGGTATTACTGTCGTGTGGTTATCTCTGTTGGGTAAAGCCAGTTTGGCACCCTAGTTATACTCAAGAAAACTGATAAATAAAACCCTCCTCTGCTGCACCAGTATTCCCACATTGGATTTTTCCGGGGACAATTGTCCAAAAATAATTGTGTTGATGTGTTTGATTCTTGTCAATGGTGTGATATCTGCAATAGAATTTATTTTAATATTTACTGAAGGGATTTCATAAATAACTTATTGGAAAATAAGTAGTAACATAAATCAGTTGCTGCAGTAATAGAATTTTTGTTTAGAAATTTTCACATGGTATGAAAGCAAAGAATCAGAGACAAGAAGCGAAAACCAATTATGGGTCAAAATCATGATGTAGAGGCATCCACGTCAAGAGACTCGTGCAGATTTTCAAAAAATTGCACAAGAGATAGAAATTTTGATTTTTCTATGCTAGCTTCCAGATTGGAAGAAGAAGTTTCTTGCGTAACAAGCTCTGGATCATCAGAGGTATGGTATATAGACAGTGGAGCCTCCTAGCATATGACAGAAATCTGGGAATGTTTCTCAGATTATTAGGAGGAAAGAATGAATTTTCAGATCACCATGGGGAATAAGGAAAACTGTACTCCAGTAGGGAAGGGTACCATAGTTTTTCAAATAGAAACAAGAGAGCGGTTTCGAGCTATCGATGTGTTGCATGTGCCAGGATTGGGGATGAACTTACTTTCCATATCACAACTCTAAAGTAAGGGCTATGATGTTTTCTTCATTAAGGAGAAAGTATACGTCAAACACCTGAGTTAGAAAAAGAAAGTACAAATCGGAATCAGAAGTAACAAGCTGTACAGGTTGCAGCTAAAATCACCAATGGCACTGATAGGTAGTAATGGAGACAAGGATTTGAATGAACTATGGCACAGAAGGATGGGACATTTGCACCATGGGGCTCTGAGAATTCTCAGGAAAACTGTAACAGGAGTTCCAAATCTTAGTACAGAACGAGATGATGTATGCAAAGGATGTACTCTGGGCAAGTATGCCAAAGCAGCGTTTCCTAGAAGTAAAAAGAGGGCCAAGAGTACACTAGGATTGATACACTCAGATATCTGTGGACCGATGTCCACAAAAGCTCTTAGTGGTGTCGAATACTTCGTCACCTTCATCGATGACCATTCCAGGAAAACTTGGATTTATTTTCTAAAAACCAAGGACGAGGTTTTCTGTTGATTCAAAAAGTTCAAGGTGGAAAACTTGACAAGAAAGAAAATAAAAGTATTGCGCTCAGACAATGGTGGAGAATATGTCGACAAGGACGTCACAGATTTTTGCGCTAGGGAGGGCATAAGAAGAGAGTGGACAGCTCCATACAATCCAGAGCAGAATGGAGTAGCAGAAAGGAAGAACAGGACTATCGTGGAAGCAGATAGGGCCATGATGTATGACCAGGATACGCCAAAATTCCCGTGGGCAGAAGCATGCAACATGGCGGTCTATGTCCATAATAGAACTCCTCATAGGGCATTGGGCAAGATTACTCTAGAGAAAGTCTTCACCGGGAAGACACCTGAAGTTAGTCATTTCAGGATATTTGGGAGTTTATCATATTGTCGTATACCCAAGGAGAAAAGGAAGAAGTTAGATCAAACTGCATAGAAAGGATATCTAGTGCGATATAGCGAGAATGCTAAGGCATATAGAATCTATCTTCCAGGGAGCAGGAAGGTAGTAGTTCAACGAGATGTGAAGTTCATGGAAGATAGGGCCTTCAGAAAATCTCGAAAAATTCCTTCTGAGGAGCAGCCAAAAGATGAGTCGTTGGTCAAACCACTTCAACCAGCGAAGCCAATACTAAGAATTCTCCTTCAGAACAGGAGGAATCACAGGAAGAGGAGGAGCTAACAGATGCACCTACTACCAGGGGAAGAACAAGCCGGGAACTCCGACAGATTCTGCGGGATGCAGAAGATTTCATCATTGCACCTAGGAACAATAAAAGGGAGTGAAGACAACCAGATAGGAGGCCTTAGTAGCTCAGGATGGGGAACCTTCCAGTTTTTAGGAGGTCGCTCAACATCAAGTTTGGATGGATGCGATGGTAGAGGAATACAGCTCTATAATGGTGAATGATGTCTGGGAAGTAGTGCCTAGGCCTTAGGACAGATCAGTGGTAGGTCCAAGATGGATCTACAAGATTAAGTACATTGCAGATGGCAATGTGGAAAAATGCAAAGCCAGGTTTTTGGCTAAGGGGTCTGCTCAGAAGGAAGGAATAGACTACGAAGAGACCTTCGCCCCAGTAGCCAGGTATACATCTATTAGAACCATGATATCTCTTGCAGCACAGATGGGATGGGAGATTCATCAGATGCATGTCAAAACGACATTCTTGAACAAGGTGATAGAAGATGAAGTATACATTGAACAGCCAGAAGGCTTTGAGACACATGAGAAGAAGTCTCATGTATGCAGATTGAAGAAAGCCTTGTATGGGCTCAAACAAGCACCTAGAGCATGGTATGGTCAAATTGATGGCTACTTGCAGAAGATGGGGTTCATCAAGAGTGATGCAAATCCCAATCTCTACTATCTGGTTGTAGAGAATGAGCCTCTAGTCCTAGTATTATATGTGGATGATCTCTTCCTGACAGGATCATCCAGGCTCATCGAGAACTACAAAAAGAATCTAGCCACAGAGTTTGACATGAAGGATTTGGGACAGATGCATTATTTCCTAGGGTTGGAAGTTTGGGAGCAGAAGGGTAAAATCTTCCTTGGACAAGGGAGATATACTACAGAGATCCTGAAGAGATTCAGGATGCAGCACTGTAGGCCAATGGCCACTCCAATGATCACCAACTGGAAGAAAATTGATGCATCATAAGACAAAGATGTTGATCCCACCTTATACAAGCAACTCAATGGGTCCCTGATGTATCTAGTCAATACTAGACCAGACATTTGTTACGCTGTCAACACCCTTAGTCAGTTTATGGTGGAACCGAAGAGGGCTAATTGGGCAGCAGCGAAACATGTTCTCAGATATATATAGGGAACAGTTAATTATGGACTCTTGTACACCAGAAGTAATGATATCAAATTGAGTGGGTTTATTGATGCAGATTGGGCTGGAAGTTCAGTAGATCAGAGAAGTACCTCTGGGTACTGTTTCAACATTGGATCGAAAATGACCTCCTGGTGCAGTAGAAAACAGAAATTCGTAGCTCTGAGCTCAGCTGAAGTAGAATATATAGCCGCTAGCACAACTTCGTGCAAAGCCATATGGCTTAGAAAATTGTTTGTGAACTTATTCAAAAGAAGGATGGAAGCGACCAAGATCATGTGTGATAATCAGAGTTGCATCAAGCAATCTGAGAGTCCATTATTTCATGATCGGTCAAAGCAATTGATATTCGGTGTCACTTTGTCAGAGACTGTGTCCAATGAGGAGTTGTATAGTTGAACTACACTCCTACAAGGGAACAGGTGGCAAACATCCTTACCAAGGCTCTTGGAAGAACAAAGTTTGTTTATTTCAGGGAAAAGATGGGGATGATAAAGAATCCATTTCAGTAGTAGAAATGGATATGTGTCAAGTGTTGCAGTGCAACAGTTAGCATTGTTATGGGCAACATGATGCAACATTTGTGAGAAAGTCGCAGTGCAGATGCAATGTTGAGAGGAAGGACCAACAGCAGCACAGATGCAGAGGGAGCTGCAGTACAAATGCAACAGTGCAAAGGATGTTGGGGAGCAGGCCAAGCATTAGCACAGGTACCGGTGCCGGATAATCAGGGTAATGTTCAGTGGTAGAGCACTACTAGAGCACATTCCTTGCTAAGAGGGAGTGTTGATTTGGGGTAGCATCGGAGGTGCTCTAGCTATGAAAATTGGTGGAGAGGATAAAGCACATGAGACGAAGATCAAGTCTATTTTAATCTTAGTCGTTGATGAGGGACTTAATCTTGGTCGTTGATTCATCAACCAGAAAAGTATAAGAGGAGGCTTGAGGGTTAGTTGGAGATACACCAAGGGAGACCAATCAATTCAATTTCTGGAGCGGGGTTTGCTGAGAAATATGAACTAGTAGTCTGGATTGCAGTGACAGGCAGCGAGTACATAGCAAAGAGGCAGGGATAGTGCCTGAGGACCAGCGCAAAGATCAAAGAGGCAGACGCAGAGCCAATTAGGAAGACGCAGAGGCAACTGGATTACGCAGTGACTAGAGGGCCTGCGTGGGTGACACAGAGAGGCCAAGTGCTGACGCAGTGAGGTAGTGTGCTGACACAGAGGGTCTGGGAGCTATGCAGAGGCTAGCTGGATTGACGTTGAGCCTAGGAGAAGTGCCGGAGGATTTTGTCGTATTACTGCCATGTGGTTATCCATGTTGGGTAAGCCAATTTGGCACCCTAGTTGTACTCACGAAAGTTGATTAATAAAACCCTCCTTTGTTGCACCAGTTTTCCTGCATTGGGTTTTTCCGGGGACAATTGTCCAAAAATCACTGTGTTGATGTGTTTGATTCTTGTGCATGTATTTGTTTCTGTATAATGGTGTGATATCTGCAGTTGAATTTATTTTAATATTTACCAAAGGGAATTCGTAAATAACTTATTGGAAAATAAGTAGGTAAAATAAATCAGTTGTTGCAGTAATAGAATTTATGTTTAGAAATTTTCACAGGAAGATCTCATCAGGGCTCTTCCACACCTCCAATCCCAAGAAATAGTACTTCATGCAAAGATCCTTCATGTCAAACTCTAAGGCTAACTCCCTCTTTGATCTGATAATCACCCTATGAGTGACATCAGTTGAAGATTTATTAAACAAAAGGTATTACAGACTCATGTGCTGGTGTGTGTTCTGTGTTATTTAAGCAATGGATCGATCAGATTGCCAATACACAGACATTTAAATGGAAGGACAACAGAGAAATACAGCAAGCAAACATAAAGACACAAGCAATTTTAATAAGGAGTTCACCCTATTCTCCAGGGCTACATCTTCGGTCCAGCTTTTAGTGGTGGCCTTGTTTTATTGTGCCTTTAGCAAAGAATTACAATGCAAGGACTCAATGTGAGTTCTCCTAAAGCAGGTTTTGCTTGGCAAGGTGGTTCTTGGATTTCCCAAGCCACTGGAGTGCACGGACTCTTCTTCTTCCTAGCAGCTCTGTGACCTTCAGGTCTACAATGGACAGAGCCAAATGTGATACTCAGTCCGGACAGATTCCCCTATGGGATGGCTTGAATCTTCAAGCTCTGGTGCTTGATGCTGTCACTGGTCAGCTCGGCCCTCTGTCTCTTTCTGCTCTTCTCTTGCTTTTCTTCCTTCTTCTTTGTGTATTTCGTCCTCCTCTCAGGATTCTGGTCTTGTTTTCTCATCTCTCGGACTTAACTCCCAACTTTTTCTCTGCGTATTCTGTCTCTATTCATGGCTTCTTGTTGTTCGAACCCATGCCCGCTCGGTTCCTCTTCCGCCTCTGTTGATTCACCTTCTACAGCTGCGCTTGGAGTTCCTTGTTCGGCGTCAACATGATCGTTCAGGGAGTGGCCACATGTCTCCATCCGAACAGCGCCAGCCTGCTCGTTGGTTCGTTTCTCTAGTTACGTCGTGGATGCATCCTTCCGCCACCGTGGTGGTCAAACGGATTCCAAATCCCTTTAGAACGCGGCCTAATTCCCTGTCGATTCTGCTTCTTTCTATTGGGCACAATCTCAACTGTTTGATCTGGGCTCCTCCAGATCCAACGTCATACGCACGTCCCGCGCGGTTGACTTGCTCGACCGATAGCGTGCGATCAATGGCGGTTTTCTCTCACCTCCGCCGCCACGCGTCGATCGTTGAGTGGGATTGCTCCTTTTTCTCCAAAACTGTTTACCGTTTGAGGGCGTCCTGATCAATACCACCGGTTTTCCAGAGCGCGGGTCCCGCCTTCGTACGTTAGCGCTTTTTGTTTCTCCACCCGCGGTTCTCCAATTCCCAACACGACCGAGTGCTTAAGGCTTCTCCATTTTAGCCCTGTTTGCCCAACGATGCGTGATTAGCGCTAGGCGCTAATCGCACATCGAAAATCACCTCCTTTTTCCGATCCAGGGCTCCCAAGGGCTACTTTGACCTCCTGCGCAGTCTCCATGGGCCTCGGTCAGCGCACTTTGACCGAGGTCCTTGTCGTTCCACGCTGGCTGCCATTGCCACTCGTTCAGGGTGTTTTTGATGCTGTTTTGGATTCTTCAAAGATTTGTTTCGTCTTGATACACTCATGGTTCTTTGATAGTCTTTTATGGATCCCATTCGGATCACGGCCTTCCCACTGAAAGAGCTTTTGGACCACCAAAAGTTGGTTTACTTCAAGCATCAACTGAGTGAGGAAACTGTTGTCTCACTTGCCCAATCTCAATCCACTTCGCACTGCTCGGCTTTGAACCTTTAAGCCCAATCCTAAGGTATTCCACTTGTCCACTGCGCGTTGTCCTTACCTTCCTGTCCAGCACTGTGTCTTCCCGTAATTCATTAATATATTTAGGTAGCATGTCATCAACAGAAGGTAATTGACTCTGCTCTTCAGGGTCCTCAATCATTGAAGGTTCAAACAACCTCAAGCAATCTGCGTTCACGACTGAGTAGATGTGCATGTAAGCTAGTAGATCAAGGCGAAAAGCATTTTCACCAATCTTCTCAAGTATCCTGAAGGGTCCCTACCTGATAGGTTTTAGCTTTTTACTTTCACCTTGCATCCTGTCCTCGCTGACATACAACCAGAATTGGTCTCCAACTTGAAAACTATGCTCCATCCTATGCTTATCGTGCCTATCCTTGTACTTGGCCTGGCTCTTTTTCAGCTGTTCCTGTACTGCCTGGTGGATCTCCTGGATCTGTTCAATGAACCTAGTTGCTTTGTCCACATCATTGTGTCTATCAACCATGGTATCTTTACCAAAGACAAAATCCAAAGGAGACCTTGGTATGAAACCAAAACAGGTCTCAAATGGAGATCTCTGTGTAGAAGAGTGTTTGGCTCTATTGTAAGCATGCTGCACATAACACAAGTGTTCATCCCAAAGCTTAGGGTGTTGGCTGCAATATCCTCTCAGTAACTGGATCACCATCCTGTTAACTACTTCTATCTGACCATCTGTTTGTGGATGAAAAGTTGTGCTCTTCCTTAATTTGGTGTCCATCAGTTCCCACAGACTCGACCAAAAATTCCCCACAAATTGGGTGTCTCGATCAGATATAATGGAAGTGGGAAATCCAAAATGAACCCATACATTTTCAAAGAATAATTCTGTAGTTTGTTCAACTGTAATTTGTTTACTATAGGGTATCAAAACACACATTTTGCTGAACCTATCCACAACAACATACAGATAATCGTGACCTTTTCTAGATTTAGGCAGTCCTCCCACAAAATCCATGGAAACACTTTCCCAAGGGTGAGAAGGAACTGGCAATGGAGTGTACAAGCCTAGTTTTCTATTGATGGGCTTGCTTTTAGCACACATGGCACACCCTCTTACATATCTAGAATCTATCTCATTCATTTTCAGCCAATAACAGAGTCTTTGCAGTTGTGCAACTGTTTTACTTACCCCAAAGTGACTTCATATCAGAGAAGTGTGTGCTTCCCTAATTATATTTACTCTCTCAGTTTGTGGAATGCAGAGTTTCCCACAATGATATAAGAGTCGGTCCTTCATATGATAATTCAACTCTTCTATTCTTTTGCCTTGACTCAAAGTTGCACATTGTTCTATGTAGCTTTCATGTAGCATAGAGTTATGCTTAAGTATGGTAGATGCATTTATAATGGGTCTAGATAACATGTCTGCAACTTTGTTGTGTATGCCCTTTTTATATCTGATGACTAAATGAAATTGTTGTAGAAAACCCATCCATCTGTAATGTCTTGATTGCTGCAACATAGTTTGGGAGTGTACATATTGAAGTGGTTGATGATCAGTATGTATTACTGTCTCTTTGCCCATCAAGTAATGTCTCAACTTTTTCACACTTTGAACTAATGCATACAATTCTTTATCATATGTAGGATAGTTAACTACTACGGGATTAAAAGTCTCAGAATGATAACATATGGGTTTGTCGTGCTGTGTCAACACTGCTCCCATGTCATAGTCATTGGCATTATTTTGGATCTCAAATGGTCTTTGTAGATCTGGAAATGCTACTACCGGTGTTCTACTAATCTTTTCTTTCAAGGTGTCAAAGGCTTCCTGATGTTTGCCTCCCCACTGAAACACCTTATTCAGTCCTGTTAAAGCATGTAGGGGAGCTGCAATTGAGGAAAAGTTAGAAATGAACTTCCTCCAATATTATGTTGCTCCTAAGAAGCTTCTCACTTCTGTATCAGACTTGGGTTTAGGCCATTTTACAATGACTGCCACTTTAGAGGGATCTATTTTAAATTCACCACCCCCTACTATATGACCCAAATAATTTAGAGATGTTTTTCCAAATTCACATTTTCAGAGTTTAACATAAAGTTTTTCTCTTTCAAAACATCTAATGTCTGCTTAACATGCTCTAAGTGTTCTTCCCACGTTTTGCTAAAAATCAGAATGTCATCCAGATACACAATAACAAAATCATCAAGAAAAGGCTTGAGTACATCATTCATTAATCTCATGAAAGTAGCAGGAGCATTGGTTAAGCCAAAAGGCATAACTAGCCACTCATATAATCCCTGCTTTTTTTTGAAAGCGGTCTTCCATGCATCTTTCTCTGCAACTCTAACCTGATGGTATCCACTGTGCAAATCCAGCTTGGTGAAATAAACAACTTCCTTCAATTGATCTAAAAGATCATCTATGCGAGGAAGGGGATAGTGACTTTTGATTGTTATCTTATTCAGTGCTCAGTAATCAATGCACACTCCATGAGCCATCTTTATTTTTCACCAAAACAATTGGTGACCCACATGGCGATGTGCTAGGCCTGATGAAGCGCTTCTCTACCAACTCTTGCATCTACTTCTTGATTTCAGCATTCTCTAAAGCAGACAACCTATACATTCCAATGTTAGGCAATGGAACATCTTGCTGCAAAATTAATATCATGTACTATTCCTTTTGGGCTGGCATACCTTTAGGTTCTGAACAGAACATCATACTCTGAAACAATATTTCTATATCAGTTTGTTTTTAGCATTACAGGTTCAAACATTGGGTTTTATCAGGTTCTTTTCCTTTACTACCATTAGTAAGAATTGTTTGCAATGAATTTATCATTTCCTTTTTCATCTTTGGCCCTGAATTTATGAGAGTATAATTATTCTTGAGCTTATTGAGCTCTTACAAAGTATTCGATTCCATCTTTAACAAGTAGATACTTGTTCTCAGCTCTATAGAAAATATCTTTTCTATCATACAAGTAAGGACTCCCCAAAACAATTCCACATATATCCAAAGGAATTATGTCTAACTCAACCTCATATATAAATGCTGACCCAAAAGAAAACTTGAGTTTGCACTATCTAGTCACTTGTAGTTGTACCTTATCATTCAACCATCCCAATGGGTATGGTTTCTTGTGAGGTGTAGTTGCTAATCCCAATTTCTTTATAATTTCTTTAGAAATCAAATTTACTTGTGAGCCACTATCAAACAATGTATCTATATTTCGACATTTGGAAACAACTCGAATATGGAAAATCTCACGTCTTTTTCTCTCATGTTCTTCATCAATAATAGATTGAGCAGAATTACTAGTAGATGCTTCAGAATTCTTACCTTTTATACCTGTGGCTGCAATGATGGTTTCATCTCCCGAGTCTGACCCCAAATCTTTCTGAATAGCTGCAACAGTTTTCTTCCTCTTTCCCTCGGACTTCTTAAGTCTCAGCTCTGGATGTAGAATCCAACAATGCTCTTCATCATGCTCCTCCTTTTTACAGTGAGTGCATGAAGATTTGCTTTTCTGTGTAGTGTTTGCCTTCCTTTCTTTCCACTTCTGCTTTCTTTTCTCCTTGCTCTTTCTTACAGTGGGTTGGGATGGTCCCCCAACTTCTGGATTGCCATTCTTTCCTCTAGCTTCTAGATGAGTAGCTTGTACAGATACCTCATCTATACTAGTGGGATTAAACATGAGGATGGTATGCCTCATGTAGCTTTGTATACCACCAATGTACTTCAAAAGAGTCTCTGGTGAGTCTAGTGAGATACCAAACATCAATGCTCTCTTTCTGAATTCTTGAGTGTACCCTTGCATTCTTTTCCCTTTCAACTATCGAAGAGTTTGCCAACTCATAATGGCTTGTTGCATGTAGGCCAATGGATAGAACTATTTCTTGATTGTAGAAGCAAATTCACTCCAAACATAGATGGTCTTGCCATGTCTTTTCATGTTAGCTTGGGTTCTGCCTTCCCACCAAACCAAGGTAGTGCCACCTACGCATAGGCTTGCCAGCTAAATTTTTCTCTTGTCTAAATCGACGTTCTGTACTCTGCAATACAGATCAATTTGTCTAATCCAATTTTCCAACTTTTCAGCATTCAACTCTCCATCATATATAGGCAAGCCAAATTTAACATCTAGCTTGATCAAAGATACTTTATTATTATGCACAGGGTTATTAGGAGGTGTAGGAAAGATTTCTTCTTTCCTTTTCCCTTTTGAGTGGTCATGGGAATGACATTCATCCTCTTCTTTACCTTGCTTTGAGCCTGATGAATCTTCATCCTTATGCTTTCTAAATTCCCTATAAATTTCTTCCACCATAGACTTTATATCTAGGAAACTTGCTATGAATTGAGATTCTGGCCCCGTAGAACCTTCCTTTGACATTGTCTTCCGAGGATAGACTCTCCCAATTTCAGGGTTAGTTTCCACCAACTCTCCTTCTCCTAATTTGAGCTTTGATCTAGTGAGCATTCATAGCTAAACAAACACAAGCTTGACTAACCTTACAGCCTTGAGCTCTGATACCACTTGATCTAATATTCACCTTATGAATGACATCAGTTAAAGATTTATTAAACAAAGGTATTATAGACTCCTATGCTTGTGTGTGTTCTATGTCATTGAACAACGGATCGATCAGATTGCAAATACATGGACATTTAAAATGGAAAGACATAGAGAAGTATAGTAAGCAAACATAAAGACACAAGAATTTTTAATAAGGAGTTCACCCTGTTCTCCTGGGCTACATCTCTGGTCCAACTTTCAGTGGTGGCCTTTTTATATTGTGTCTTGGAGCAGAGAATTACAATACAGGGACTCAATGTGAGTTCTCTTGAAGCAGGTTTTGCTTGGCAGGGTGGCTCTTGGATTCCCCAAGCCACTAGAATACACAGACTCTTCTTCTTCCTACCAGCTCTATGACCTTCTGGTCCACAGTGGCAAGAGCCCAACGGGGTGCTCAGTCGGGACATATCCCTCTATGGGATGGCTTGAATCTCTCAAGCTCTGGTGCTTGACACCGCCACTGGTTAGCTCAGCCCTCTGTCTCTTCCTGTTGTTGCTTTACTACCTTCTTCTCTGGGTTCTGTCTCTCAGTGTTCCACTGTTGTTTTACTGTTTCGCTGTTCATGGCTTTTAGCCATTTGAATTCATGCCCACTCGGTTCCTCTTCCGCCTCTATCGATTCACCTTCTGCAGTTGTGCTTGAAGTTCCCTATTCGAATTAGCATGAACGCTCGGAAGTGGCCACGTGTCCTCCTCCAATTAGCGCCAGCCTACTTCATTGGTTGATATTTTCAGTTACATCATGGATGCATTTCTCCTCCACCGTGGCGGTCAAACAGACCTCAAAGCTTTACAAATGCGACTTAATCCTTCATCGATTCCACTTCCTCCATCAGGCGCAATCTCAGCCGTCTGATCTGGATTCCCCTAGATCCAACTTTATACGTACGTCCCGCGCAGTTGACCTGCTCGACCGATAACGCGCAATCAACGGCAATTTTCTCTCACCTTCACCACCACGTGTCAATCTTTGAGTGGGATCGCTCCACTTTCTTCAAAACCGTTTACTGGTTGAGGGCACTCCGCTGAATACCACCGGTTTCCCAGAGTGTGGGCCCTGCCTTTGTCCTTTTAGTGCCTTTTCCTTTTTTCCCATGGTTCTCCGGTTTGCCATGCATCCGAGAGCTTAAGTCTTCCTCCATTTTGACCATGTTTGCTCAGCGAAGCACTAATTGCGCATCAAAATTCACCTCTGTTTCTCGATCCGAAGCTCCCACAGACTAATTTTGCTTCCTGCACAGTCTCCATGGGCCTCAGTCAATGCACTTTGACCAAGGTCCTCGTCATTCCACGTTGGCTTCCATTGCCCTTGGTTCAGGGTGTTTTTTATCACTGTTTTGGATTTCCTTAGAGATTTTCTCCAACCTGATATAGTCATGGTTCTTGACAGTCTTTTATGGTTCCAATTTGGATCAAAAACTTGAAGAAACTTTATTGGTAGCAAGTCACTCTTGAACATGACACTTTCACTCCATCACCATGATTGAGTCGGGCTGGGTTATTCTGTTCACTGGTCATATCACCATTGGTCCACCGTACCATCCATCTTTGGGGTTAATGCTACCAATCCATTTCAGTGTCACCAATATGTTCAAGAGAAGTTGCTCAGAGGATTCACCAACCCAGCTTGTGTCTCATCCACTACAATACCTTCACCCTTCATTCTTTCATGACTGCCACCCTAAACCTTGTATCATCAGATCGTTGTCACCTCCACAAAATCATTTGCTCTGTTTCATGTCGTAGATGTGGGATTCATTAAGGCCCTCCTACGACGGGTCACTTCTTGTTGACATTAGCTCATTATCGAAGAAGTTGACTTAGGAACAACCCTTTTAGTACTTTGAAGCTTGCATGCCTCAATGGCAAGTTTCTCACTTCTAGTGACAGATTTACATCAATGACCTTCGA
>APFE030043390.1:0-16842 GCA_000404065.3 Pinus taeda | reverse complement strand
TACATCATAGCTACACAGATAATCATCCAAGCCAAAGGATGATGGCTCTACCAGAATCATCAGTCTGCCATACAGATGGTTGTTTGTCTTATGTACATGAAATTGAATTTATAAAAGTTGAGCATGGGAATGCCCACCTTAGCTAGATCATGAAAATATTATGAAGATAATGTATTGTATTGTATAGTATTACAGGTCACCTTCCAGTTCGAAAAAGCTCGGATCCTCATGATAAAGCATTTCACCCGACATCAAAAGATTTACGACCTCATGCTTTAGGGGGCAACTGTTATAGACATATTTGGGCACTGCAACCCCAATCACATATGTCCATAAAAACAAGGGCTTCTAATTCCATAAAAGTGTTGTTTCATACCCTAAAGGAACAAGGTCAGCTAATTACATCATCTCCTAGACGTTCTCCATGAAAAAATTCTCAAAACTATTCAAAAATGGACCATCTCACCTGCTCCATGGTCAAAGTGCAATGCATCCCACCTAATGCACATGGGTGGTGCGATGCATACTGAAAATCCCTTCTATGGGGTGTGATGGGAAAGAGTAGACAAATGGCAGAGACGGTTTGCAAAGTGGATGATCATGGAATCTTCCAGAAACTTCTCCTGTGACACTTGCCTCTCTAAATTCACCTAGGGATGAGTAAGAGATCATGAAATCTCCAAGTGGAATTGAGAAATATCAGAGAAATGACACTAATCAAAAACCTAGAAGCCGAAACACCCACCTACAAACATCTATTTATGGATCCCTCATCCTAGAGATCCAAGAGGTTGGAGTTTTGCATCTTGTAAGGAAGTGTTGTTGGTTTCTTTATGTAACATCATAGTGTTGGGTGATCTAGCTTTTCATGAGGTGAAGAAGGGATTTCATGCTGGGAGGATGGTGCTAGGTCAGATCAATGGGTTGTAATCCTCTCTTCTACTACTTCTATCAATAAATATATTTGACTTTTCCTCCATATTCTTGTATGTCTTTGAATATTGAATTGATATATGAATTTGTATGGTCAATATATATTTGATCCTATATTGTTTATGATTATAGATCTCTATGCTTTGATGGTATTATGCTTCTTTGACTCTACAAGTGTTCTTTGAAGCGGGACAAGTGAGGAAGGAGTGGTAAAGATCTGTCAAAGGGGAGAGGAAACAAGCAAGGAGCAGAGCGGAAGACTGAGGTAGGTACTCTCTGCTTCTCTCTCATCTATTTCTCATAAAGGAAAACGTAAGTAACTTTAGCTTGTTTGTTTCTATGATAGCTACCCATCTTTGTGGGACTAGCAGCTCTGAATGGACACTAGTTTTCTCGATAACAGATCTCCTCTACCACCTCTTCCTCAACCTCCTCCTCGATTTCCTTCTCTACCTCTTCCACCTCTTCCACCTCCAATTCTAAGTTCATCATTTACATTATGTACTTCCCCTTCCCCTTCCATTGTAGATTCCTCAAAGCTAATATAGGGTTCTTCAATTGGATTTTCTAGCTCCTATTTTGGTTCTTTTATCAATGGAATAAAATAAGTTTCTTCTTCATCTTCACTAGGGACTTCCAATTCTTGTCCTAGAATTGGTTATCTAGTTGAAGATAAAAATATTACTCCTTGTGTTGGGGATGTAGGTTCGTCTACTATGGCTTCAGTAGAATAAGTTGGTGAATATTTCGGTTGGATCTCAGATCTATGTACCTCAGGAAGTCTATGTCTACTTGCAAATGAAGGAATATGAGTTTCAGTGGATGGTGTGGAACTATGAGGTCTTAGTGAGGTGAGTGGTGATGTTGGAATTGAACTCCTACCTCTACTTATAAACCTACCCATAAAATATCTTTCCCTATGCATAAATATATTTTTATCATTTTTAATTTTCCTTTTTTAAATGAAAATACTCCTAAAATAAATAAATCCTATATATACTTCCCCGACAATGGCACCAAAATTTTGGGTAATTTAATTGACCTTAAATTACTTCATAAATTATCAACCGGGGCTTGTAAACTAATGAAGTGCATGTGCACCATTTGTGATAGGATTATTTATTATGTGAGTAATTTTCAAATTGAATAAGGATGTTTTCATGCACATGTTTTATCACTCAAAAAATATTGTCACTCTTGCAGGAAAGGAAAGTATCACACTGACAGAATGAGACTAATCTGAAGTGTAGAAATGAACAACAAAATCAAATCTAAATCTCCTTCACGCTGATAGAAAACAAAGCTAACCTTAAAGTGTAGAAACAAATATCACACTAACAAAATCAAAATCTTCTTCACACTAACAAAAATAAAACCTTTAATTAATTTCAAATTCCAAATCAAATGACTCTGCTTTCTATCTATCAATAAGAATTTCACGTGCATAATAAATCCCTTTGATTATTTTCTTCATCCTTCACACAATGAGATTAAATTTATAAACAAAATTCTATGGAAAATTCTATTACAAAATATATAACAAATACTATCTTAACTATTACTAATTCTTTTCCAAAAATGAACATTATAATCACTATGACAACTTAATCCTATGAAACAAAAAGCTTAAAAAAAAATGAAACCTTACAGCTCCTAGGGGGCCCTCCCGTGAGTATAAGTATGCAAGGATTAGCAAAACTTAACCACACATTTATATGCACAACATAGTGGAATCAAGAGCTTAATTAATCGATTGCAACGAGTTTTTAAAACAATAACCAATCATCTGTATAATCATGCTGAGATGTAGGTTTTATAACCTCCTTTGTTAAACTGTTTAGATATTTATAAGCCTATCCTTCACAACTGAACATCTTAAAATAACATTTCTTGAACAAGATAACGATTCTTCATGATTTTCTATCGAAGAAGGAAATCATGAGGCAAAATATCAACTTCAATTGACGATCTTCTCACTCAGCTGATTTGTCTTCCATCTTTTCCACTAGGTTGACTTCCATGTTGACTTGCTCATATGGACGTCCTATCATCTTTCTAGATCATAGGAATAGGTGGATATTGTTGTGCTAGTTGCTAGTTACATGTCCATATGCTTCGTTCCTCCACTGATGTTTGAGAACCTGTAGATTCTTCAAGTAAGTTGCATAATTGATACAATTCAGTAGCATGTGAAAACATTAAATCAAATGATAAAGAAACAATGAAACTATGAACAAAATACAATTAAATACTTGTTTTTGTCAATAACCTTGCGAGTTCACACTTAATTGGAGCTATTATGGTAAAAAAGGAAGAGAATGGAGTTTATGGAAGGTGTCAGAAAGGAACAATTTTGGTCTTAAATAGGTAGTAAAGCCTCACAACTCATGTAAAGGGATTTTGGGAGCCAAGCTTTTGGCTAGGCTTAGGCCTAGAAAGGGCTTAGGAGTATTGTGAAGAACCTTGACTTCTCTGTAGCGTAAAGTGAGTATACTTGTTTGGAGGAGTAGGTATTCTTGACTTTAATGTTCCAATATTGAGGCTAGTAGTCGTTAATGGTATATGTATGAATGGAACTTTCAGTTATAATAATAAAATCAGAGCCAACACACTTTCATGTATATGTTGTGAATATAGCAAGACTATTATTGTTGTATTTGCAATGTGTGTTATTTAACTTATGCTTATGCTTATGAACTATTTCGTTTGCATTTGTATGAATCTTGTTGAATACGTGTTGTTGTATCAACTCATCACTTTAACTTATGGACTATTTCACATCTTAGCTTGTGATGTCATTTTTATTGTGCGTTTATTTCAAGTTGTATACTATAATCCTACTCCAAACAATGTGAGGTCTAGTTGGGACTTCATATCGGGGAGATCCCCTGAATGTTGGTGGGTCCAACACTGTCAACAATAAGGTATATTTCTTCATCCCTTGGATCCATTTGTTTCACTCTAACCCACATTGAGGAGGTAGGTTAGATTAGCTTGATGATTTGCATCTACATTTTGGCCTCTCAGGATATGAAAGAAAGACTTTGAGGGAAAGTGTTCCAAAGCATGATCAATTCTTTAGAGAAGGATATTGAGTTGGTTCTCTTTAGTAGAGAAGCCATTATTCAAATGTTGTATAATAATCAAAGGGTCTCCCAAGATTACTAACTTGGGGACTCCCATATCATGAGCTATAATTATTCCTAACAATAGTCCATACATTTTCGCTTGATTGCTGGTCTTCCTGCCCAACCCCATATGTAATTGATGACAAATTATCCTTTAGGATTGATGATAACCCCTCCCCCTCCTGCCACCCCTAAGTTTTTAAATATAGTTAAACTGAAGTATTTTTTATATGGTTAAGAATGGAGTATATTGAGAAGAAGTGATCGTTATTATTAATCTATTTATAATATCATTTTTAAAATTTACTCATTTAAAAATATTTAAGAATTATTTAAAATATGTTTAATTTCATTACGAAGGTGTTGACAGTGTTGGAAATCCATCAGCTGAGGGAGACTCCCCGATGTGAAGTCCAAATTAGACCTCACATTGTTTGGAGTAGGACCCCCATCGGGAATATCAATCCGACCACCATAACTTAAGGTTTGCCTTTGCTGCAACAAATAACAAAAGAGAGTATGCACATAACCTTTGAAATTAGCAAGAAAGTTGACACTATGGAACACCAATTGCAATGTGTAAAAGGAGGATTTCAAGGGAGGGAAGTAAGAGTGAGTCTCTAAAATGAAAGTAATAGTACTATCATAAGAAAGGCATGAGAGAGCAAGAAAATATTCGTTAGTCATCTAGAGAAATAGTTCACATAGACACAATGAACATTAAAGCAAATACAACACACATTCAACAAAATAAGTACCAAAGCCAGTGGCGTAGTTCAATTTCCTTAGTACATATGAACAAAACGTATACCACAAGTATCTAACAACTAGTCTTACAATATTCATGATACATACATGAAAACGTGTTGGCTCAATGAGCTTCTGATTATTAAGTGAAATATCCAAGTACATAGTTACAATGGTGAGCCACTAGCTCCAATAATGGAACAATAAGTCACTTCTTGCTTCTCTAAAGAATGATCTTCTCTCTCATGCTAAGCTAGAGAAGCCAAGACTAGCCCCCCAAAGGCTAAGCTTCCCAAAATCCCTTTGCTTGAGTTATGAGGTTTCTTTTATAAAAAGAGGAATGACCTTTCATATTCCCTGTGACTCTTGGGTTACCCTCGTGACTCTTGGACTTCTAATTTGACCTTTTGACATTTATATGACTTTTGGAATTTTCCTAGATGTGGCAAGACACATAGACACACATGTCATTGTGATGACACTTGTACACGTCACAACTTGACAATGATTACATGGAATTAATGATGAGGTGGCAATGCCAAGCTATTCTTCTTGCTGCTTTGTCTTCAATATTCGTGAGAGGTTTGTTCGATACTTCATCTTTATGAAATATATGCTTTGTTTTTCATCTTCACCCTCCAAGGGACTGAATGATATGGAGTCTTCATGTGATCCTGATATTTGGTCTTCTATTGTAAACTAGTGTCCCTTCATCTTCTTGCTTGATGACTTCTTCATAGTTCTTATTTCACAAGTGTCTTCTAGCATACTCTCTTTCTCCTCCTCTCCGAGCATCCTCCTATCATGTCAAAATGTAGTTCCTGTAAGTGAAATAATTGATGACAAGACGACATCAGTCTAGAAATCTCCTAGTCTAATTCTCTTTGTGAAAACCACTAATTGACCTAGAATTAAGTACTAAATAGGGAGGAAGGCTTAGGGATTGCACAGTGCACAGTTCTAGAGGACAAGAGTGAGGGACTAAGGCTTGCAACTACACAATGCGCAACAATCGAGGATAGGGAGACAATACTGCACAGTTGAGGATCATAATGAGGCAGGCTTACCCACTGTAGCTGCGCAATGTGTATTTTTGGATAGAGAGAGGGGTAGAGGATCGCGTAGTTGCACGGTTCATGGACAAAGGGTCACAAAATGTTGCTTGCAACTGCGCAATGAGTAGAAGGAGACTGGATGGGAGGTAGGATTACGTAGTTCTAGATGCTAATAGGTAGTTCTTGGGCATTGCATAGTCCTTGGAGGTAGTAACTATGCATTACGCAGTTCCAGGAGGCAAGGATGCATGCTTGAGGCTTGCAAATTTGCAATATATATTTCAAGGGGGCAGAGTGAGGTTAGGTTGGTCAGGCATGAGACTTTCTGGAATTTGACTAAGTGTGGGATTAGTGAGGTAGAGATGAAACCAAGGTTGGACTTGAATATGATCTCACACTCAAAAATTGATGACACAACATTAAACACTCAACACTTAGAACCAATATTATCCACTTAATGTGACGACAAAGTGACATTCTCCTCAAAGTGCGACACTTAAGATATACTTTGCGACGATAATGATGACACTAGTACGACAGTTCATAAAACTTTGGGAATGAGTCTAATACACGTCTACATGATAGATAGGACCCATTGGTACCAAATTTTTCCTCTTAAAATGAACCATAGCTCCACTTTTACAATGTATGACACTTCTCATGCTAAACGACAACACTTGTGAAAATAAGAGAAAAGTGCAGACGACACTTGCAAAGGCTTAAAGAAAGTGAAAGCGACGCATGCCAGAGCGAGGATAACATGAAAATGGAAATTATTGAAGTGAATGAAAACAAAAATGATAGTTGCGAACATGAAAACGACACTTGCAAAAACAAAGGTGCACAGAGTGACAATTGAGAATACTCATCGAAATTGAAGTAAAATTGCAATCGAAGTGAGGAAGACTGTCAACGGAGAGTGCACACTAATTGTTGATATGTATCAAACGAAACACACTATGCTTATAGATTGTGTAGTCACTGTCACTATTGATTGCGCAAGCCTTACCTTCAAGAGCTACACACTGCTTATCTAAGCTTGCATAAAAGATGTGTGTATGTGAATTCATCGAATATGGAACATGTGTGAGCAAGTTACTTTGACACTTAGAAGAAGACTTAATACTTTGCAAAACATTAGAATACCATGAAGTGAACATAGAACGACAGATCACAAGATCCTCATTAGGCTCGAAAATTCAAGTGTAAGCGAAATTTTGGAGGGTATTTGTCGTAGTGAAGACATAAGGTATTATTTATTAATATTGATTTTAACAATATTCCTCTTATTTTTAGAGTCATAATTGTTCTTTTTTTTAATTAATACAATAAGTATTTTGATGTGCTTGAATATTTAAAATAAATTGAAAACTAACATATTATCTATATATATTGATAAATAAAACATTAAATATTTAATAGTATTAATATTTAATAAAATATTTCAATATAACTTATCTATAATAAAATATCAATTAAATACTAATTTAACGCATATCCATCTATTTTACTTTTGGATGGAAATTAAGATATTTTAATGTTTAATAAAATATTTCAATATAATTTATCTATAATAAAAATATCAATTAAATACTACTTTAACACATATCGGCTCTTTTACTTTTGGGTGGAAATTAAGATAAAACTATGGTGAGTATATCATTCATTGTTTAATTTGTATCTTTTAATGCTTTATAGGGTACATAACTTTTAAGTTTCACAAATCTTTATTGGTTTTTAAGGGAAATTGACCCAAACAAATCTTAAAAGAGATCGAAATGTAAAATAATGAAACTATTTTAAATGTAAAATTGACCCAAACAAATCTTAAAAATGATTGAAATGTAAAGAAATGAAACTATTTCAAATGTTTTAACCATAATTTTTTTTTGATGAGTTTATATATATATGTGTGTAATATATTTTTAATTGTACATCCACATTACTTAATTTTTCATATTTTATTAATGACCCACATTGAACTTTTTTATTAATTAATGACCATCATATTATTTTTATTAAGAAATACTTTTGATAATTCTTATTTTATTTTCTAACTTTCAATTATTTTTTTTCTTTCAATTACATAAATCTTAAAATAGTTTTTTTTTTTTGAAGTATAAGGTTTAAATATTTTACTCACATTTTCTTTTACTTCTAATTATTTTATCTCTTTTTAAAGTTGATATGAAATTATATTACCTCATGTGAATACAAAGTCCAAAGTTTAAACATTTTACTCACACATTTTGTTTTTACTTCTAATTACTTTATAATTTTTAAGGTTGATATAGAATTACATTGTGTCATATAATTATCTAATATTTTATTTATAACTAAGAGTGAATATATATTTTTAACACATTGAATCGTAATATCAAAAACAATACGAGTGATCATAGTAAAGTTAAGATTATCGATATTTTATAATGCTTTTAATTAAAACTAACTAAATATGTATATTATTTTTTTCATAGTAGACATTGCTTTTTATTTAAAATGTTTTATTTTTATTAGAAAAAAGTTGAATACAAACGAAATTACACATCACTCTCATATTAAACTAGGACTTTAGATACCATAATAATTACACATCACTCTCATACTAAACTACGACTTTAAATACCATAATACTTACACATCACTCTCATACTAAACTATGACTCTAAATACCATAATAATTACACATCACTCTCATACTAAACTACAGCTCTAAATACCCTATATATATTCTAAATACCATATATAGATATATAGAAAGTGTTAAAATGGAGCTGGTGAGAGACACACTGAACACGGAAATACTGTATGGTCGTTGGAAGATTGGTTCGACTGACTGGAATTAGAAGTCTCATTAAAATTTATCGCACGGTCATTGAAAACAACTCATTGGCTTCGATAACCATGCCATTCCTCCCTGTACAACAATCATACGACGTGATTCTCTGCACTTCAATTCCAAGACTGTGACTATCTCATAATGGACTCCTCGCTCTCACTACTTATCTGACCATTTTCAATGGGTTCACATTGATGAGCTAGAAAACTTATTGGGTTCCACAAATATTTGTGTATTCTTTAATGTTTTTATTACCAGTTTGTTATGTGCAGATGATGGGTTGTCCATCAATGGTGTCACTTTCTTGGCATTAACCTCATCTACTAATCAATGAGGGGCTCTGACAATGTGAGATCTTAGCTTTTTTAATGTCTTATGATATTTATTAGTATAAGGTTAATATGGGAAAACAAAGTTAGAAAAAATTTGATGAATATTGTAATAAGAAATAGTTTTTTTTTATAACATAATTGTGAAAATTATATAATATTTTTGTGTAATATAATAAGTGTGGTATGGTAGTTTAATTATATATTTCTATAGTAAGAATTAATATCAAAACATTCTTAATATGTTATATATAGATTATTTATCAATATTGAGATTAATTAGGAGAAGTAATGAAAATGTTCTTTCTTACTAATTTGATAGATCTGATGTTTTGCTTAGTCTAGAGCGAGACCTTAAAATGTTGTCTAGTTCCAAAACAACACAATTTATCCTTAAGATTGGTGTTAGGGAAACTACAACAAGATTTCAACTAGTTCTCACATGTTATCTTTTGGTTGTATATCCTTCCACTACGTTGAGACTTCATCTATAATGTGATGGCTCGGGTTAGGCTTGCATTTGACCAATATGGGCTCCAACTACAAGCAAATAAACCACTTCATCTAGTTTGATAAATCAATCTCAATTTTCTTATTTTACCTTATCATTGGTGGCAATAATTGAACTTGGAAAATGAGGTGGACCTTGGAGTGAGTAGGGAAAGCTATTTTATAGTCAACGTGGATAATAATTATGAGTACCTAAGAGGGCCCGTAGGACCTAGATGTAAGATTTCAAGTACTCTTCCACTAAAAAGAGGTTTACTTGTATGGTTGGAGATGAAGGAACATCAAGTCCCATAAAGTAGAATAAAGTAGATGACTGTCTTTGTCCATATAATTCTTCATAGGTTGTCATAAGGACATCTTGCTGATAGATTGTATTGTACCACCATTTTGAAAAGGAAGTTATTTTACCCATTATCCCTATTTTTATGATGCAAATACCTCAATTAAATCTCCAAACACTTATTAACCATGTATATCTCTAACCCTCTATTTGAAGGTGATAAGTTGTGCTCAATTTAACTAAATTCCTATGAATTTTACCAATTCTTACCAAAAATCACTAATAAAAATAAGATCATATTATAAACTATAAAAATAAGTATAACCATAAAAATAATCAACACCTATCATAATAATTGATTTGTAATTAAAAATAAATAAACTTATAATAAAATCCATAAATATATTAACTACTACATACTTAAAAATCAGTAAAAAGAAATAAAAAAACATAATATCTTAATAATTTCATCTTATATTATTAATACATTCCACATTTTACCATAAAAATATAAGTGTTATTCTTTATATCTTCATAAAAATACAATTTTCAACATTCTCATAAATATTAAAAAAACCAAAATTATCCATAATAAAAGAATAATGCAACTTGCTTACACCTCATAACCCCACACCAAAAAGATACATCCTTTACCTCTACTTCATGAAAATACAATTTTCAACATTCTCATAAATATTAAAAAAACCAAAATTACCCATAATAAGAGAATAATGCAACTTGATTACACCTCATAACCCCACACCAAAAAGATACATCCTTTACCTCTACTCCAGTAATGCAACTTGCTTACACCTCATAACCCCACACCAAAAAGATACATCCTTTAACTCTACTTCAGTATTTTTAAAGAATCAACTTGCACCACATTACCCATATCAATAAGGAAGTGATGTTTTTGTTCAACCCACCATGATAAGGAAGTGATGCTTTTGTTCATCCCAATGACATGTTGGATATAATATGTTCCACATACTTTAACCAACTACCCCAACATGGGATTGTCATGGTCTTGGCCAAAAGATGCATACTTGGACACTTTCAAGAGGTGCACTGAGGAGATCACGGGTTGCTATATCTTCCTTTTGGAAAGCCACAACAAGACTAGGTTGCAACGTCTTTGTCCATTTAATTATGAGAAAAGGTGGTAACCTCAATGAGGTGGCTTTATGAGAATGGTTAGATCCTTGCAAATAACGCCCACAACCAAACATGAAGACATTGTCTAATAATTCCACATTTGTACAACATTGACAATTAAATTGTTCTCCATTTCGTCCTAATCTCTCTTATTAATTATTATACCAAAGTGACCTAATTGATTCCATGGCCTACTGGTGTGCTAAGCAAGAAAATGACCCTACACCTTATGATACGGAGGCTCATCGTGGAATGTCAAACACCTTATGATACGGTGGCTCGTTCCCTAGAAGATCATGAACGAGAGATGTGGAGTCAAGGTACTCTGATCCGATAGAAGGTATTCTAATGGGATATAAATTAGCATAATTATATTAAAAAATATGGTGGATAAAAGGTGTTGATTCAAAATACTATGATTAGACAAGGTAATTTAATGGAATATAAATAAGTATAATTATGTGATTGATAAACGTTAATAGATGTATATTAATCACATACTAATTAATAATTAATATGATTAATTTATATAATTATATAATATATATATATATATTATATATATATTTCAAATATAAAATAATATTATTGTTGAATAACTTTGTGATTTTATGTCAAGTTTTTGAGGAAAGTTTTGGCAGAATCACATAATAAGATTTTGTCGATGCGTCGAATACATTGGTTCATTCGTAGTATTATAATAATAATAAAATTAAATATAATAATAATAATATTATAAAATATATTATATTTATAAAATACACTAGTACTAAAACAATAAATCTAAGAGATTAATAAAATCAAGAATTATTATAAATTACTAATAAGCCCAAGATTATTATAAAGATAATAAAATTAATTATTTCATTATTTTTTAATAATAATATAAAAAACCCAAAACATTAAATATTAAAACCTAAAAAGATTAATATTATTATATTAATAGAATATGATTATAATCATAATTATTTAAAAATCTCAGAATAATATTGTAAGCCTTAGAATAAACCAAGGGATTAAATTATAAATCTAGGGATTAGTGGAACAACAATCATTAATTATAACCTGATTGAATTATAAACCCATGGATTAAAAATTCTTGATAAAATTAGGGATTAACACCCAGGGATGATATTATGACCAAGGAAACAATATTATAAATAAGGGAAATACTATAAACCAAGAGATAAATATTATAAACCCAAGGATTAATACCAACAAATATTAATATTATAAATAAGGGCTTATAAACCAACAGATTAATTATAAACCTTAGGGATTAAAAACACAAGGGATTAATACTATAAAGGCAAGGGATTAATATTATAAACCTAAGGGATTAATATTATAAACCCAATGGATTAACATTATAAACCCTAGGGATTATAAACCCAAGGAATTAATAAGCTCTAATTTTGTAATGTTGAGAGGCGACATTGGATTGATTTGGTCATAATGTGATGTTAAATTGGTTTTTGTAAAAAAAAATGTCACAATACGAAGCCCTTTTGTAGTGTCGCAATGTAATGTAAGTTTCCAGCAATGATTATTACATTGCTTGTCAAATTGCAACAATGTTTTTCATAATGCGACGTTGCATAGATTTCTTCAGCATTCAAATGTCACAACATTAAATGTTAATGCTATTTTAAGTCAAGGGATTAGTAAAATCGAATGACTAATATTATAAACCCCTACGGATTAAAAGCACGAGGGATTAATATTATAAACCCTAGGGATTCAAAACCCAAGGGATTAATATTATAAACCCTAGGGATTATAAACCCAAGGGATTTATAAACCCTAATTTTGTAATGTTGAGTGCCAACATTAAATAAATTACGATATAATGTAAAATTTCAACAATGTGTATGAAATAAATTGTCATCTTGTGATAATGTTTATCACGATTCAACATTCATTTGATTTTTGTAGCATGCAAACATCACAATACAAATCCCTATTGTAGTGCTATAATGTGATGTTGAAAAATTACAACGTAAGCGTTGGATATATTTCTACACCATTCAAACATCACAACATTAAGCCCTAATGTTATTATAAACCCATGGAATTGGTAAACCCAAGAAATTAATATTATAAATCTTATAGATAAAAAACACAAAGGATTAATATTATAAACCCTATGAATTATAAACCCAAGGAATTCATATTATAAACCCAAGGGATTACTAAACCCTCATTTTGTATTGTTGAGCGGTGGCATTGAATAAATTGCAATGTAATGTAATATTGCGACAATGAGTATTAGATTGATTGTCATCTTGCAACAATGTTTGTCATAATGCGATGTTGGATTTATTTTTGCACAATGTTTATCAACCCAAGGGGTTAATAATATAAACCAAGGGATCAATATTATAAACCCCAGGGATTATAAATTCAAGGGACTAATATTATAAATTGAAGGCATCAATACTATAAACCCAAGGGATTAATAAAACTTAATTGTTTAATGTTGAGAGGCAACATTGATTTGATTTCGTCATAGTGCGATGTTGGATTGATTTTTGTACCATGCAAACGTCACAATACAAAGCTATTTTGTAGTGTCGCAATATGACGTTGGAAAATTGCACTGTAATGTAAGTTTCCAATAATGATTGTCACATTGCATGTCCATTTGTGACAATGTTTATCATAAGGCGATGTTGGAGATATTTTTTCACCATTCAAATGTCACAACATTAAATGATAATGGGTTTTAAACCCAAGAAATTATTAAACCCAAGGGACTAATATTATAAACCCTAGGATTAAAAACCCAAGGGATTAATATTATAAACTATAAACCCTAATTTTATAATGTTGAGAGTCGACATTAAAAAAATTGTGATGTAATGTAACATTGCAACAATGCACATCAAATAAATTTCCATATTGTGATAATGTTTGTCATAATCCAAAATTGGTTTGCATTTTGTAGAATGCACACATCATAATACAAATCCCTATTATAGTGTCACAAAGTGAAGTTGCAAAAATTGCAATGTAATGTAAGGTACCAACAATGATTGTCATATTGCTTGTCACATTGTGACTTGTCACAATGCAATATTGTATAGATATTTACACCATTCAAACATCATAACATTAAACCCTAAGTATATTATAAACCCTAGATATTAATATATATAAACCCAAGGGATTAATAAACCCTAATTTTGTAATGTTGAGAGGTGACATTTTGCAACCACAAGGGACCAATAAACCCAATGGATTAATACTAAAAACCCAAGGGATTATAAACCCAAGGAAATAATATTAAACTGAAGGGATTAATATTATAAACCCAACGTATATAAACCCTAAGATAAATAATATAAACCCTAAAATAAACATGGTTGACCAATGCTACATTATACCATGGTTGATTTTCCATGATTGATTTCTATATTGAGAAAATGTTTCTCACAAACCTAATGGATTAATATTATAAACTGAAGGATATACACCCTAAGATTGTGATTTTTTTTGTTATTTCACTATTCATGTGTTACAAAATGTTTATATTATATTTTAGAAAAAAATTGAAAATTAATATGAAGGTCAAAATGAAAAAATATATATTTTATTTTGGACATAGAAATTAATGACAATTACATACATAAATTAAGTCAGTTTCAATAATATTATACCCATGAGATATGTGCCCTTAGGAATTAATAAACTAAAGGAATTTTGATATATAAACCCAAAGGAAATAATAAAACCGAAGGGAATTAATACTAAAATCCTAAAGGATTATAGATGTAATAGAATAACATTAAACCCAAGAGATTAATATTATAAACCCAAGGTATATAAAACATAAGATAAATATTATAAACCCTAAGATAAATCGAATGATTAAAATCAATTTCTATTTATTAAAATTGGAAAATTAATAAAAGGTTGTAAAACAATTATTTTATTTTTATAGATTAATTCTATTAATAAATATATTTTAACAATTTAATGTTAAAATGCCAATTTTATATTAAGTTAATAAACATATTAAAACATTATATATTTAAAAGTATTTTTAATATTTAAATTTATTATAAAAGAGATACAGAAAGTTGACATCCAACTGTTAAAAAACATAATATTTTTAAAATTAACCATACATAAAATATAAAATATTTATCTTTATATATATGAAATGATTATCATGTATATTATATATGATGTTGATATAAGAATATATTAGCATGATAAACTTAGATCTATTATAATTCTAGATTTGCCAACTATAGAGAGATCAAACCTCTTTTCACTTTAAAAGATATTTGCATATTAACATATTTGATCTCTCTCGATACTTGGAAGATCCGAGTTAAGATGGATCTAGGCTAATTTAATTACCTCCTTTAAATACACTAAATTTCACATAAATATCATGGGTTATCAATACCATGGGTTAATACCATATGCCAATTTTTAAAATCCTTTTATTTTTATAAGTTAATTTTATTTCATTGTTTTTATTTTTATTTTATTTTCACACAATTAAAATGCTTACATTACATTATTTTTTTATATGTAATTGATTGGCCAAAATATTAAACATTACATACAAACATCTCTACCAACCGGACTAAAAAAAACTCCTTAAATGCAATAAACAAAAAAATTTATTTATTTTAACTAATTTTAAAGTATTCACATCTTTTTGTATATTAATAATTACTAATCTCTTAATATATAATATATATATAATCAACTTTAGAATTGTAGTTTTGAAATGGAAAAAAATTAAATTTTCTTGTTGTTTATTTCCCTTTCAATTAATACCAACTTTTAATAATATTTATGAATAAATTTAATTGTTAAATTAAAGTATAATTGAATTAAGTATAAAGTTTAAAAGTATAAATGAATGCAGTGTAAAGATAAAAAGTATAAATGAATTCAGTGAATTTTCAAATTCTGGAAACATTTTAAATTATGCAGATTAAATGTTCAATATCAATTGTATAATTGTTTATTAATAACTGTAAAATCATATATATAAAGATATGTTCAATATCAATTGTATAATTGTTTATTAATAACTGTAAATCATATATAAAAAGATACAATATGGAAAAAAAAAATCACCTAAAGAGAGAGCTTCCTCGTAAATAAACATTAAGATGTTTTTATTCTTAATATTTTTAAATAATCAAGATCATTTGTAGGTTAATAATTACAAATAATATAAATATATAGACCAAGAGAAATTAAATCACTTATATCACTTAATTGAAATTGAAAATAAATAAATAAATAATTAAATTTTCGTGTTTTTATCTTTTTTATCAATAATAAATTTATTGTTAGAAAATTATATATTACAGAGCAATGGAACACATAAAATATTGTAGAAATATAAACACAGAAATTGCATAAAACAAGAGAGACACAGATATACGTGGTTCACCCAGTTCGGGCTACGTCCATGGAGAAACAACCAGTTCTTCCTTTTATATTATCCAGCAAACTGAAGAGATACAACCTACAACAGATCTGTTGTAACACCCTCTTCTCTCTCAATCTCCTCTCTTTTCCCCACTCAAAATACAGATCTACATAGACGCAATACAATTTCCTTATATATAGTGAGGGGTTGCCTTCTAGGACAAAAAACCCTAAATTAAACAAAATTTCTACTGCCAGATCTCCGCTTAATGAACGACCCAGATTAGCTACGAAATTACAACATTTTACAAGACAATTTTACATCTATTTTTTAGCTTCGGGGGCGCTGCCCCCGAACCCCGTAGGGGGGACAAGTTCCCTCGCACCCCCCACATGGAGGGGTGTACAATCTTTCCGGGGTATATCCAGTTGAAACCTTTAAATACAGAACATAATCAGG